>JAAEAF010009755.1:0-24569 GCA_011037195.1 Triatoma infestans
TCGTTACTCCTAGTAAGAGGAAGTATTGTAATCGTGTCAAATTTTCGATATTGGATTTTCAACCGTAAATATCCGTTTTGAGGTCCCCTGAGTCCAGAAAAGTTTTTAGCAAATAGTCTGCATGTGTATATAAACAGCATAGCTCAAAAACGAGATACCATAGAATGTTGAAACTTGATATTCCGTTTAGGTATCACAATGGGATCTGACAGTACGTTATCTGTCAAAATTCCTCAACCAGAAGTACCACTTTATAAGTCGTTTTTTTTTTTACGTTTTTGCGATTTTCTCAAAAAATGGCTCGGCCGATTTTCATTAAACTTGGTACATCAACTACACATACAATGAGCTACAAATTTTATTTGAAACATTTTTCCCGGGAAAATTCATTTGACGGACCTTTTGGGGTGAGTGTTGGGGTTAGGTTTATTATCTAAAGTGCTATATCAGATTATTAGACAATTCTGCCATCTAAATATTATTAATTAGAATTAAATATATTGTTGTAATTCCGAATTTGAAAAACTTCGAATGACCGGAAGTGCGTTCACTTTACCACTTTACTAAATCATTTTTTTCTTCTTTTTTTTGCGATTTTATCAAAAATAGCTCATACGATTTTCTTGAAACATTTTATATAAATTGCACATACAAAGATCTACAACTTTTATTTAAAACATTTCTCTGGGAAAATTCATTTAAGGGCACTTTTATGGGAGGGGTTGGGGTTATGTTGTTGTCTAAAGTGCTACCATAGTTGATTGTACAATTCTATAATCCAAACAAATTTAATTAGAAATAAATAGATGGCCAAAATTCCGAATTTCAAAAAAATTGGTAAACCGGAAGTGCGCTTTTACTGAACAAGTTTTTTTTTTTCAGTTTTCGACGAATTTCATTAAATTTTGGTACACACACTATAGAATTTGTCAATTATAATTTTACGAACTGGAGTAAGAGAAAGTTGTGTGAGTGTTCACACCAGATTTTTTTTGTTTTTGTTTGTGGTGTTATATATTCAATCTTCAGTTCTAGGTGGTTTTAAAATTAATGTACTTTTTTTCTTGAAAAGGTACTAAAACACAACATATTTTTCTTCACAAACTAATAAAATATACCATTACCTTTTCAATAATCCCATGGATGTTGCTTATACCATGTGTCTGTTTCGCCTAAGTGGAAAGGATTTAGAGAATAGGACACAACTGAAAGAGAATATATGAAAAGGCATTCGACCAAACAGGATTTATGGAAGTAAATTAGATAAATGTGGGAAAGCAAATATCGATCAGAAATGACGGGGGTTTGAGGGAGATTGAACCAAGGTGGTAGGTGTCCAGCAAACATGGTTGCAAATTTAATATTAGGTACCTAATAATATTGCATTGCTTGAGGTGCGTTTAAATTACATAATTTCATTATCTAGGCTTTCAATAATATAATTTGTTAAATCCATATAATAAGTGAGGGTCTACAAGGTAATCCTAGTGACTATGACCGGTTTGAAACACTCACACGAACTGTACTTATTACAATCAATACAATTTTACTGAAATATTTTCATTAAAATCGTGGTTTGAACAAACCATGCTTGTAATAAATTTGATTTGAAATTTATTTTGCCTATTTTTCAGGCGGACTTAACGTCCAACTACCAAATTAGGTGTCGTGACGGGGGCGGGAGGCACTACTTTACTATAACATTTTTTTAAACAAATAATTTTAGCATTATACGATGACTCGAACTGGGGCCTCCCACTTACAAGTCCATGCTCATAACCACTACACCAACACCCGCCCCTGATTTGAAATAAACTATTTTTGAAAACTAACGATGACTATATGAGCAATTCATTACAATAATCTTTTAAACAATCTTGTTGTTAAAAATATACATTATAGAACTTTTTTCTTTCAATATAGTCTCGCTTTTGTTTCAGGCTAGTAAATATTTTAAATTATAGTAAAATCCTGAAAGAAATGTTCTTCGCTAAAGAATATATTGCAATTTTGCCCTTAAAATAATATTTTAACGTATACCCTTCTATGGCGAAACATGTATCAAACAGTGGCTACTCTTTGAACCAATACCACTGCAGACTAAAGGTACATTGGTTTGAGTTCATATAAATATGAATTAGCTAAGGAAGTTATCCAACGAGTTGCTAGGCCACTCGTTGACTAATGTTTTTTTTTTATTTAAGGCGCGTAAAAATCTGAGGTCGGTCATTGGCGCCCGGAGCCTTCTCAGTGCACTGCCAGCCACCGGACAGTGTTCTTTCGTTACAAACAACACTGTCCATCACCGGATAGTGAACTCTAGAGGCTGCTAGGAAAAAAATTATCTAAGGGCCAACACAACTTGAGTCAAACCTGGGTCCTCCGCATGGAAGTCTAGTGCGCTAACCACTGAGCTAATCCCTTCCCTCAGTGGCATTTAAAATGCTAATTATCAAGATGTTCCCTTTCATAAATCTTCAAAGTAATTAATAAGTTATATTTCATTACCAATTTAAGGTAGGATATTATTCTTTATATTTTATGCATATAGAATTTCAAAATTCCATCTCTAATATTAGGTTTTGAAGTGAAAAATGATCTCGGTAATTGTAATAGAAATTTTGGCGTGCACGATTCATTCCAATTTGGTTTAAAAAAAAAAAAAAATCTGGTATTGTACACTTACATAACTTTCTCTTACTCCAGTTTTCAAAATTGTGAATGACAAATTTTATAGTTAATATATCAAATTTAATGAGATTCGTCGGCGTTTTTAATGAAGAAGATTGCAAACTCTGAAAGAAAACTGTTCAGTAAAAATGCACTTCCGGTTTACTAATTTTTCTTGAATCACGGAATTTTGGCAAACTATTTATTTCTAATTAATTTTGTCTAGGTGGTTGAATTGTATTATCAACTGAGTCTAAATTAAATAGTGGGAGCCGTTTTAGAGAAAATAGCAGAAAACTGAAGAATACTTTTCAGTAAAAACGCACTTCCGGTCATCCGATTTTTTGTTGTAAACTCGGAATTTCAAGAACATATTAATTTCTAATTAATATTATTTAGATGATAGAATTGTGTAATAAACTGAAATAGCACTTAAGAGACAACTGTAAACCTACCCTCTCCCCTAAAAGTAACCTTAAATGAATGTTCCCAATGAAATATTTCAGATAAAAGTTGTAGCTCTTTGTATGTGTACTTGATATTAACGTGTAACAAAAAAAATCGTTTGTGCCATTTTTGAGAAAATTGCAAAAAAGTATTTAAAAAAAAAATTCAGCAAAGTGGTACTTCCGGTTGAGGAATTTTGACAGGTAACTTACTGTCGGATCCCATGGTAATATCTAAACGGAATAGCAAGTTTGAACTTTTTGCGATTTTGTTTTTGTTTTTGAGCTATGCGGTTCACGTACATACATACATACACGATTTTCTAAAAATCACTTTTTTTTGAAACAGGAGACCTCAAAACGGATATTTCCGGTGAAAATTTGATATCAAAATGTTTGACACGATTACAATACTTCCTCTTACTAGGAATAAGAGAAAATAAAAAACAATTTTGGGCCATTTTAACCTCTAGAAATATCTGAGGAATATGCCAGTTAAATTTTACAGATTTGCTTGGTAATTTAAATGATTCGTATGTCTTATTTATTCAAGGACATTTACAAACATGTAAAATTTAATCCTAACTGGGTAGGTCACCCAGAAAACCCAATAACAGCAATTTTTAAGGGAAAATGTTTCAAATAAAAGCGATAATTTATTTTTTTATCTGTGCAGTTAATATTCCAATTTTAAATATAATGTCATATCAATGTCAAGCAATGTCAAGTGGCTCTAGCCAGCCGCTATCTTCACAAAAGATAACAAGAAGAAAGGATAATTTATAACTAGTGGCCCCAGCCAGCCGCTGTCTTCAAGACAAGAGCCGCGCCAAACAAAAGCCTTTTCAAAACAAGGGTCAATACACACGGTCAAAGACAAGCACCGCTAAAAGGATCATTATTGTACAGAAGCCACCTGGCCGATTTTTCTTCATATAAGGGCCAACAAACACTCAAGGCTACCAGTCTTTGAAAATCACCGATGGGTGACCATCTGTCGCCAAATCTGGCCACTACCTAAATCACACTGGTCACCGAACTGACCAAGGTCGGCACACTGCGAGAGATGTCTTAGTGTGAGTACTACTTACACACCTGTCAATGTGTGAGTGATACTAATATAAACTTCGTCCCACTGGAGGAGGGGATCATTATATCATTATAGTTTCAACGAGCATTACAGCTTCAACGATCAGTACAGCAGCAGTTTCGCCAGCGCGTCCCGATACAAGGTTTAACTTATAATTATTATCATTCAATCAAACATTTCATGCTTGTGCATCTTAGTTTTATCTACTTAAATTATTTTAGTTTTACCTCTTTAAATTATTTATTTATTTCTATCATTTCATATTAATTGTAGTTACCAAATGACGCATTAAAATTATTGTTAAAATATAGTCTATTTTTGTAAATTCAGTGTTCGTATTTCAAGTACAACACTCTCTAAAAATCTCTAAATTAACTTCCGCCTATTCTTCATATCAAGTCCCTCTTCAAGACATCTGAACTCCATTACTTCTGGAATCCGATTAACTGATTCCAATACATAAACCAAAAAAGGTTTTAGCCGATTTCGAAAAACCTCAAAAACAAATACTGCAAAATCCCACTCTTGTTTGGCTGATTAGCTTCAAAATTGGAATTCTAGCAATGTTTCTAATACACCGAAACAATATTTCAAAACAAACTTATAGGTATTTTTATGTATATGTAGTATAAGAAATATAAACAAAGTATTTTGAGCCACTTTATGAGAAAAATCATGTGAATGGTGAATACACACATAGAAATCAGTAAAAACATTTACGTTCGGTGAAAAATCAATTACATAATTTGACCAGAATATAAATACTTTCTCTTACAGACTTCTCTAAGGCTTTCGACTCTATCTCACAAACTGTCCTTTGGAATAAATTACTAAAGCTGGGAGTTGGGCTCAAAATTACTAAAATACTGACATCCATGTACGAAAACGCAAATATGCACATCTTAACACCTACAAGCTCCACCGAGGACATCCGAGTGACGTCCGACGTGTTACAAGGTGAACCTTTATGCCCTCTCCTTTTTAACTTATTTACTTCTGATTTACGAGGCATGTCCAGAAAGTAAGTGTACTGAGGCTCTCACGGCCGGAGGGATATTGTTTTCGACATGTTGGCTACACTGTCGTGTAGCCTGATTCCTCCCCTCCGCAATGAGACCGGTTCGAGGTCAGTACGTTGAGAACTGTCGACGCGACAATACGTTTCGTGAAAAATGTCAATCCAATCTCCCGCCAAGTGTGAAATATTCAAGGTCGGGCAAGAGTTTTTGAGACGCTACAAACTCCATGGAGATGAATTTCTCCACTCCATCATTACTGAAGATGAAACTTGGGTTGCACACTACACACCTGAAACCAAAAGGCAGTCTCAACAGTGGCGTCACACCTCTTCACCCTCCGCCAAAAAGTTCAAAACCACAATTTCAGCCAAGAAAATCATGGCACCCGTGTTTTGGGAGTGTCAAGGCATAATTTTAATTGAATATATGCCTCAAGGGGAGACCATCAACTCTGCAAGATACTGTGAGACCCTAAAAAAATTGCGGAGGGCGATTCAGAACAAAAGGAGAGGCATGCTGACAAAGGGAGTCTGCCTGCTGCACGACAATGCCAGACCACACACTGCTTGCCTCTTTTAAATGGGATGTCCTGAACCATCCCGCGCATTCCCCTGATCTAGCACCTTCAGATTACTATCTCTTTACCTCCCTGAAGCAGCACATGGGTGGAAAAAGGTTTCTACCGACGAGGAGGTGAAGGGGAGGTGGAGAAGTGGACGGAGGAGTTGGCGGGAAACTACTTCGAGGAAGGCATCAAAAAATTAATACCCCTGCATCACCACCTGCATTGAGAGGAATGGTGACTATGTTGAAAAATAGCTTACATATGTACTAATGTAACCAGGTAATTTTTTTGTTCAAATAAAAATTTTTGTAACCTACAAAAATTCAGTACACTTACTTACTGGACATGCTTCGTGCTAGAGTATTTTAAGTCAAATGGCGCTACCTCTGTTCTTTTAGACAGGAACAATGATATCATTTTAATGGCATATGCAGATGATGTAGTAATTTTTTGCAAACTCTGTTGTAGGTTTAAATGAAAAATTACTGATACTCGAACAATATTGTTATCTGAATGCCCTTAGTGTTAATACAAGTGAAACCAAAATAATATACTTCTCAAATACTTCGCGTAAAAAGAAATTCCGCAATATTTTCTTTGCAGGAGAGCCTATTGAACTTGTTAATCGTTACCATTATTTAGGTGTTCCGATTTTCTCTAATGGCAAATATTTCCAGGTGTCAAAACACTTTGTGACTGTAGGGAAACTGGCATTTAATAAAGTTAAATTCATTTTGTTAAACTCAGTGGCAACACTTCACGAAACTAGAAAAAAAAACTTCTAAATTCTATTTTTAAACCAACAATGCTATATTGCTCAGAAATCTAGGCATATAACTACCTGGAGTTACTAGAAACTATGCAATTGCAATCTGTAAAGAGTATTTAACTATCTTCGAAAAAATACGCCTAATTCGTTTGTACGTTTACAGTACGGATTCTCACCAATTTTGGTTTTCAAAAGTACGTTTCTGTTTTCAAATCTACGTACAATTTGTTAATAAAAATCCTTAAAATGAATAGTTCACGTCTGCCTTATATATTTGTTATAATATTTTGTTTAAAATCAATTCTCAGAAACGAAATAGTAAAAGTTGGTTATCTTTCATTAAGGATACTATGTCGTCTATAGGCGCATTGGATATTCTTTTAATACACTCTAATTTTAAGAAAAGAAAAGAAAAACATCTTAACTAAACTGACAAATAAATTCGTTTCTGAGGACATAGGTATAGGGTACTAAACAGCAAATATAATGTATTATATAGGCACGTCTCCAGTTTTGACAATAAAGAAATATATTTAGACTTGGGATATAATATAACTAAATTTAGAACAATTTCCCAAATTCATCTTTGCTGAATGAAATGTGCGAAACTCTATTTACACGGGTCTACATACATATTTGATTGTAATAATATTATGTTTAATTTGCTCTTCTTTGTGTGTAGATTCCATAATGCATTTTCTGTTTAATTGTGAAACTCTTCAACAGTTCAGATCTTCTTTTTTTTTCAAATTTTTTATCATCTAATTTTCATGCTCCAAAAGAAAACTTATTTGAGGAATTTGTTTACTAATAAAATCTAAAGAGCAGATAAATGCTATATATACTTTTTGTAAACAATCATTTAGGATAAGAAGTTTTGTATTGGGAGAATTTATGTTTAGTGTATTTTGAACTTGCTTGTTTGCTTATATTTTTGTTCACTTATTAGAAGCAATTATTTTGTTTTATTTTTACTTTCTAAGTGTTTACTCATTGTAGTATATTGCCATCAATTAGTTTTTTTTTATTAGTTATTTTTGTATCACCATTATTGTGGCCGACTCACTCGCTCAAAAGCACGTGTAAGCTTAAAAGCAATAAATAAAGTAGTAAGAGTAAGTAAAGAAATTATAAATTGGTAACCTTGACAATTAAAACAAAATTAGAGAAAATATGGTTGCTTGCCAATTGCATCCCACCTATTCTTTCATTAAAATTCTTAGATTCAAAAATTTCCTTGAATCAAATAGAATTTAATCAATGTGGGTGTCTGGAACTCAAGTCTAAATTAAAAATGGCACAAAACTTAATAACTGAGTAATTTTTGTTGACCTGTCTGTTCATTTATATGACAAACAAAAATCTACAATATAACTATTTCGATTTCTTTAACTAGCACCCGCTTCAGAAATTTTATTTAAATATTTTAAACAAGAAAAGTGTGAAAGAATTGGAATTGATCATCAGTACGTATTATTTGTATAAAAGTGTCACGGTGACACATCCTTAATATATATATATATATTTTTTTTTTTTTTTTTTTTTTAAACATTTGAAATCCATGTCAAATAATTAAACTTAGATAAATACAAGCAATGTCAATAAATGATTGAAATGGTGGCTGTTTAAATATTGTAGATATTGGAATTCATCAATTTGGGGCAATAGTTATTTGTACAGAAACTGTCCTCAATGTTGTGTACAAGTAAATGTAAAATGTCTGAATTAACATAACCCTCAGGCGAATAACTATGTACACAGAACCCATATTATGACTGTGTGATCTGTACTCAACTGATCATTACACTGTTCTGCTATAACAAATCCAAAATAATTATTTGTGGATGTAGGTTTTTTTTGTTTGTTTTTTTTAATAGTTAATTAATAAAAGGGAAATTTACATTTACATCTAAATGTAGATTACAAATAGACAGATTTTGCTTTCCCTTATTGTTTCTGTAGAAACATAACGATCGTGTCAAATTAAGTTTTTCACCGTAATTATTTGTTATGAGGAATCCTGAGTATTAAAACAGAATGGTCTATTTATCTGTGGCTGTATTCAATCTTTCAAAAACGAAAAATAGTAGAAAGTTATTAACTTGAGTTAATTAACTTGAGTTAATGTGAAACTAAGTCTCTGTACGAGTCTGTGTTGGCACACTGTCTGAAGAACGCATCCTGAAGATGGGCGAACGCCCGAAACCGGTCGATGACCACAAAATGAAGCAGGCTACCACGGAAAATGTCTCTGAAGTTATTAACTTTATATTCCTTTATTAAAATTAATATTATGGGTTAAAAACTACAAATAACCAGAACACTGTGCTGTATTATCACAAAAAACTAACCCTCCTTCGGATGCAATATAAATCCTAACACGTTCAGGCGTATCTCATCTGAGAGATTAGGTATTTAATTATATGTTAATTTTTACTATAAAAAAAAAATTAATAAATTCTGGAATGTTCCATTCAGATTGAATATTATATTTTACACCAGAAACAATTATAAAATCATATTTATTAACCGGGCAAACTAAAAGGTTTACAAAAAACAGTGTTCTTTGGAGTTTCGAGTCATCTCCTGAAATGATCTCCATCAATTCCTAATATTATTTACTAATTAATGTTTGATTAAACATGAAATAATTTAATAAATAAGAAGAACATAAAAATCAAAACTTGAAAAAAATGGTTGAGGTATGAAGTTAGATGTCTTGAAGAGGGATTTATTAGGCGGAAGTTAGTTTAGAGAGTTATTGCTTGAATTACTAACACTGAATTTATAAAAATAGAATACATTTTGACAATAATTTGAATGAGCCTAATGGTAACTACAATTAATATGATCTGATAAAAGTAAATAAATACTTTTAAGAGTTAAATAACAAATAATTTAAAATGATTATAATAAATAAACTAATATGCACAACTATGAAAATAATTATAAGATAAACCTTGTATAGGGACGCGCTCGGAACTCAAATATAAGTGTTGCTGTAAAATGATAATGATATAATGATGTGGCTGCTCGTATAATGATGAATGATATAATAATGATGATATAAATGATCCCCTCTTCCAGTGGAGAGAAGTTTATATTAGTCTTACTCACACACTGTCAAGTGTGTAATTAAGTTCTCACACTAAGACATCTCTAGTAGCGTCCGACCTTGTGCGACCTTGGTTAGGTCGGCGACCAGTGATTCAGGTCAGTGGCCAGATTTGTCGCCCATCGGCGACTTTCAAAGACCAGGTGGCTTCTGTTCAATAGACAGGGCTTTATCGGTGCTTGTCTTTGATACCTTTGTATTGAAAAGGCAGCAGCCGGCTGTGGGGCCACTAGTTATAAATTATTCTTTCCTGTTGTTATATTTTGTGAAGGCTTTGACATTGCTTTGACATTACATATTCCTATAGTCTGTTTGAATCTTCGCAGGAATTATTCCAAACATAACTCATTTTATAAAGCTTTCAAATATGACCGTCTTTTGCTAGTGGTGTACAGGTCCATGCTGTTGTTGGCAATAGAAATATCCTCTGAGTTGATTCCTGTAAACGTTTAGTAAGGCGAAGAAACCGACCAATGGTTATCTTCAAACGTTACTTGCAACGTTGCATATTGCACACAATCGATTTACAACGTCAACACCAGATTTGCCCGCATTACAATTCAAAATCAGTTTTGCTTTCCCTGTCGTCTCCATTATCCTCATACATTTCTTCTTCATTCAGAAAAATACTATAAACGATAACCAGATCTTCAGGTTTATTCAAGTCAAATCTATTTCGCCTTTTTGACATGCTAATCTGAATGAAAAAGCAAAAAATGAGACACTATCGGGCACAATTCATCTGACAGATTATTTCCAGTATAACGCCTCTCTTGAATCACTTCAAGAATTATAAATCATAAATAAATAACCTGCATGCTTTCCGATATATTAATGAAGAAAAATACTGATAAGTTGAAAGTTGAAAATACATAATCGGGCGTAATTCATCTGGCAGATTAACACGTCTCCGCGTGAAACCCAGACGCGCACTGATAAGAAACCGGTAGTATCCTCTTGCAGAGGGGGAATGGGGAATGACAAAGCTAGCGGTTTCACCGCAGTCTAGACAAAACTTTTGCAATAAGCAGCTTCTTAATATTGGACGTTTTGTGCTGAGTCACACAAAGAAGTGACTTCTTAATCTCACAGATTAGGTGCGCCCGAATGAGGGTTAAAGTAGCACAAACAGGATTTATTTATTTTTAATTTTTAATTTTTTTATTATTTAAAAAAAAAAACGTTTTTCTGACTCTGGGGAGCCCAAAACGTGTATTTCCGGTGAAAACCCAATAGTATAAATGTGCATGACTTTTAAATAGGGTTAAATTTTTTTCCAATATTTATTTATTTTAATATCTACTTTTGTCCAATATTAAGAAGCTGCGTCAGCAGCTACGGGAAAAATCCTTTGAAGATTGGGCAAAAAGCAAATGGCAGGGAATTGGGGTCTGCCACTTTAAGGATAATCTCAGATATAATCGTTTCATCTGCGATAAGCAGACCTTGTCAGGATCTGAATGGGTTAATGCTTTAAAGATCAACATTAACTACGCTCCGCTCCGTGGTGTTCCTGGACTTATCGGCCAGTCAGCAGAAGAAGTTGGACCCCTCTGCCGCAGATGCGGTAGAGAGAAAGAAACACCAGCCCATGTGCTGGGAAACTGTCCTCATAACATGCTTCTGGTGACAAGGCGTCATCATAGGGTAAAGCGATGTCATCATGGATCCGTAGAAGGAGAAACGGTACACCTGTTTTGAGGAGGTATATGGAATAGACGACGACGGCTCGTCACGATACGCTGATATAATTGCTTTCGAGGAGAATAGTAAGCGAGCCTATATTATAGATCCGACATTTCGCTATGAAAGTAATGACAAAGATCAAGCAGCCAATGTAGCAGCGGAAAAGAAGAAGATATACGAGAAGTGTATCAAATATTTCCGGGAGAAATATAGAGAGAGATTTGGAGAGAGGGACTTTGAAGTCCGAGGGTTATGGTTCGGCTCGAGAGGAGCAATCCCAAAAAAAAGACTTCTCAATTTTTTGACGAAATCGGTATTGAACCGACCAAACTGACTCCTCTGGTTGAGGGAATTTTGTTGGACACGCTAGCTATAGTCTGTAACCATATTTACAGTTAGTATACACAATGAGTGGATTGATTTGTTTTCATTCTAATTACTATTCATGTATATCTCAACGTGGATAAATACATTGTACATAACATTAATAACATTAACATCTTTACTAGTCTCCAAAATGTCTCACGCTTGATTAGTATACTGTGTTTTAGCAACTTAATATAATTAAGCAGCTCCACTTTTGTAAATTTGTTTTTTTTTTACAATAAAGTGTTTCTCTCTGGAGTTTGAAGGTTTACAATTTCTAACCATCAATTATGTATTTCAATATTTTGTAAATAATTGTATATTGATAATACTATAGATACACATAAAAAATGTAATATTGTATGGAGTATGGGGAAAATATAATACCCCTAGAAAGGGTTACTTTCAAGGGGAAAGCTAAACAAAACAAAAATACCGCATACACCATCTGCTACAACATCTGAGTTTGTACTCAGAGAAACTCAAAAATATTTTTTTATTGTAAAAATTCAATTTAGACATTTGATAGGAACGCAGTACTTCCTTTTAGAACAGCAATAATACAAAGAAACAGTAAGATAGTTAAAAGCAGAAATAAATTCCCTCTACTATGTATTGTACATATTTCATGTTTTCTTAAGTAGCTGCGGATATAAAAAGTAAGACAAACAAAGAAATAATAAAATAAAAAGAAACCACGTACTATAAAATTTTAACAAAAGAAGGAATTTACTTTTAAAACAATATGGAAGTAAATGTTGGCTTAATAACTAAGATTACAAATATTATAAAATACTAGCTAAACCCGACCACGCTTAGCTGTGGTTCAGTCTGATTTTAATTATTAGAAAAGTAAATAGAATTATGATAGTTAAAACATAGATTCAGCAAGAAAACACATCATTCAATTTAATACCCTACTTTGCGTTGCTGTGAACTGAAAGGAAAGAAAGAAAAAATGTTTTTAACTCAAAAACATACCAGCAACGTAGCAGCATTACCTGAAGAAGCATGTGCTAACGCAATATGGCCATTTAAACGGATATTAGCTACCCAGGATTAAGGAAATTAAGAACGTTTTTCCAGTTCCATCTGGAGCGTCCAAAAAGTAAATCCACCAGATTGGTTGGCCACAGCTTATATGATCAAACGCTATCTTTTGTTCTTGAAGGAGTTTCAGTGTATTTTCTTGGACGAATAGCTGTAAATAAGTCATTTCTGGTATATGATTGCTCACTGAGCAGTTCTCTCTCGAATGTTGCATTGATCGGACCTATTCGGTTACTGCTACCCACAATAGTGCCAACAACTTGCCACACATAGCCAAGACAAAAGATCCTCAATGAAAATTAGCGCATCATTGTATATTTCTTCTGTGAAATCCAAGCTATGATTGCGTTTTCTTGACGTATTCTGTGCTGAATATTTTCGGCGGTGAGCGCGCCACTATCGCAACTCGTCTGCGTCTGTCTATTTCTGCCAAACTCACGAAACGTTCGGAATTTCCCGTTTCCGTGGGAACTTTGGAATAAAAAGTATATATAAACACTCTTATATAGAAATGTAACGTTGTGTAAAAATTTCAAGTCAATCTATCGACTACTTTTCGAGTTTTACGGTCACAAACATACGGATGCTGAATTTTTATATATATATATATATAGAGAGAGAGAGATAAAAATATGAAAATTATTATGTAATTATCAAAGATAGTAAAATTAAAATGTGACAAAGTCAAAAGTTTCTGTTATGAATGAATCCAATGTGAAACACACAAATGACTTTCTCTGTATGGCTCCCCCAATAATGGAGTAGAATATGAATATGGGAGTTTCATATTTTACAGCGCAAAAATCCTTAAATAGGATTCTCTAAGTAGACTCAGGAATAAGAATAAATTAATAGAAATTTCGGCAAAAAGACTCTTGCAATAGAAACCTTCTTGTAGCTTGGGCTCGCTCCAGAAGCTCCTTGTTTTTTCTACAACTAATATGGAATATAATACTAGAAACAATTTTCCCCCAACAATTTAATGAATAAAATTATTAATAAATAAATATTTACTTAATAATAAATTTCGCCCCTTAAACCACCACATAACATCTTGATTCATAATCTAAACTTTATACTTTCTCCTACTCCTGCTTAGTGAAAGTACTACAATTGTGTCAACTTTCCGAATTTGAGTTTTTACCCGAAATACATGTTTTGAGGTACCTTGAATATCAAGAAAAGGTTTTTAGCAAATGATCTGTATGTATGTATGCGTGTGTGTGAAAAAATATCTCAAAAACGAAAGAATCATAGGTAGTTGCTCAATCTTGGGGTTCCGTTTATATACCACTGCCGCATGTGAAAAGCTTCCGGTCAAAAAACTACATCAAACACAAATTGGATTTTAATTAATGTTTTCTTTTTTAAGTTTTTCACGATTTTTCCAAAAACGGCTTCAGAAATTTTCTTTGAACTTTTTATACTGTCTACATGCATATAATACCTGTAACTATTATTTGTAAATTTACCCAGCAAAATTGATCTTTTGGGTGGTGGTCCAAGGGAGAACAGTAGCGTTAAGCTTTCCTCTAGTGTATCACTTCAGTATAGAATATACGAGGGTCATGCGTACAATAAGTAACGAGACAAATCGCTGCTGCTCAGAAACGATTTATTTAATCAATACAAAACATTTGGCTACTATTCAACATATTCCCCAGTAACATTTATACACCTGTCCCATCGTTCTTCTAATTTGTGTATGTCTGTGGTATAAAATTCTTTGGGTTGATCTCGAAGCCACTTTTGCACCTGATTTTTAACTACTTCATTGGATTGAAAATGTTTCCCACGTAGAGACTCTTTAAGGGGTTGTAGTGGAATCGTTTATTGGATGATCTGATCCCACCGTGATACTACAAGATGTAGTGGAATCGTTTAATGTGATTCCTGAGGTATGTAGTAGATGTCTTGAAGAGGGCGGAAGTTAGTTTAGATATTTTTGGAAGTTAGTGCTCGAATTAGTAACACGGATTTTATAAAAATAGACTGTATTTGAACAATAATTTAAACGTAAAAAAATGGTAACTATTAACAAGAATACTTAGAAATAAGTAGAAGATAAATAACTAATAAATTAGAATGATTAAGATACATGAACTAAGATGCACAACTAAAGATAATAAGTATAAATAAAAACTATATAGGGACGCGTAAACTGCTGCTCCTACTGAAGTGTAATCGTATATCCTGGCCTCTTCCAATGGGGGAAGTTTACGAGTATATATTAGTGTTGGCCACACTCACACCAAGACATCTGTCCTAGTGTGCGACCTTGGTTAGTTTGGTGACCACCGATTTAGGTCAGTGGCCAGCCTTAGCGGTGCTTGCTTTGATGTAAGGGTATTTACCCTGGTTTGTTTGTTTGCCCGCAGCCTTGTCTTGAAGCCAGGCCACTAGTTGTAAATTATTCTTTCTTTGTTATCTGTTGTAAAGGTTTGACATTGCTATGACTTTGCCATGTCATTACAGGGTCCAAACAAATGGAAGTCCGATGGGGCGAGGTCCGGGGCTGTAGGAGGCATGTGGAAGGAACTACCACCCCATTTTCTGTGTGGGCGTCTCTAAGTTGTCTTGGAACCCATCTCGCACAAGTTTTCTTGTACTTCAACTTATTCTGAATAATGTTATGGACAGTTCCAACACTTGCGTACACTTCTTCAGCTATAATTTCAACAGTAGTACGCCTGTTGTCCTGAATTAACGCGTTAATGAGAGATTCCAGGGAGGAGAAGTTGCAACTTTAACCGGATAGTCCACTTCGTTGATCGTCACAGACACTTACACGACCACTTTTAAACTGTTCTACCCATTTGTAAACGTTTGAACGGTTCAAACAATTATTCCCGTACACTTTTAATATTCTTTCGTGATATCACTACCTTTGATACCCTCTGCAACTAAAAATCTAATCACTGAACGTTGTTCATCCGAGGTGCAATGTTCGAGACTCGTAATTATTGACTGAATACATTTGAAGTTCTTACCAAATACTCTCGAACAACTAATGAAAAATTAAGTACAAGGATACCAACTTGCCAAGAAACTATTGTATTGATTTAAACAAACCATTTTTGAGCTACAGCAATCTGTCTCGTAATACTATCGCCTATATAATCTTAGTGTACATTATAATCGTTAGTAGAATTCCAAATTTTAAGAAAATCGGTTAACCGGAAGTTTGCTACTTTGCAGAATGAGTTTTATGTTTTTTGTTTTTTTTGGGGGGGGAGGGGATTTTCTCGAAAACTACTATAACAATTTCCTTTAAACCTGGAATGCACCTGGAATGCAGAGTGCACAGATATTTCACTTTTTTTCTAACATTTTCCAAAAAAATGATTTTTTTTTTTAGTTTTCTGGAAATTGTCGTTTCTTGTACCATTGGTGACATTCATCAGGAGCTATGAAAAATGTATAATATGTATAACTGTAAACGAGCGGGAAAGTTGGGAAGGGGATAGACGGGACTATTCATTGACACGAGCCTTGGTTTCAGAAACACAGGATTATTTATTTATCTATTCACTATACTGCAACAATCATATACCGAGTCTAAATTTATACATACAAGGAATAATTTTCTTATTAACAAGCAAAGCATGACTATTACGGATCCAATATTAATAAAGGTGTCAATCATAAACGATATGTTTTACTTAAAATTAAAACTGTGATATTTAACGAAAATAATTAAATTTTAATTAATGGGAAATTACTATGATAATTACTCTAATTATTGAATGGAAGTTTTAATTTATCTGGAAAAAAAAAAACTTACAAACTTCAGGTGAAATAGTTCAAGCTAATATAGAACAATAAAAATAACCGGAATTATACATAAACTAACTGAACATTTATTATAAAGCTTTGCCAGATGTGATAAAGAAATGCTACTCACCCAGCACACAGGCACACAGCCACAAGCCACAATTCATCACTGTATAGAAACAACCGTCACCACTACTGACTGGACTCTTTTCAATTCGCTTTCACGGTTCCAGGAATCCACTCTAAAGAGTGGAGAATTTCCGAGTCAGCAATTTCTATATCATCTCTGGCAAGGCTTTCGGTACTCTACTATTAATTACTTATATTTAAATAATATTATTTACATTTGTTGGTTATAATAACGAAAAAAAATTAGATGTTTTCAAAATACAGGAAAGAGGAAATAATTTTTAAAAAATCTACTCAAATATAATAAAAA
Organism: Triatoma infestans; assembly: GCA_011037195.1. Taxonomy (NCBI): domain Eukaryota; kingdom Metazoa; phylum Arthropoda; class Insecta; order Hemiptera; family Reduviidae; genus Triatoma; species Triatoma infestans. The sequence continues at coordinate 16,990 of JAAEAF010009755.1, forward strand.
CGAAAAGTGAAAAAAAGGCTAACAGATATGACATAATAAATTAGGAATAATTAGTTTTGTATTAAATAAACAAAAATGGAAGTGAATTAATAGAAGTTCAACAATTAAAAAAATATCAAGATAACTGCAGGGTAGAAGAGAAATGTGTATTTTATGAATGGAGAGATTGAAGTGGAGGGATAGTATATTTAAAAAATATCTAGTGATAATGGTGGAGAAGGAATAGAAAGATGTTTATATTGTGGTGTGGGAAGGGTATCTTTGTTGAGAGCTAGGAAAATATTATTATAAGTGGAAGTAACGATTTCTTTACCTTTTTTAAAATTGATGGTGTTGGGTTATAGTTGGTGTGTGTAAGAGATTCGGATAGGAGACGTTTGGAGTGGGATAAGTGGTTAAAATGGAAAGGTTATTAAAATCAAAAGAATGATTACGAGTGTGAGCATGGTTGGATAGAGTATGCTACTATTTTTTTGTTTTAAATAATATCTAATTCATGTTGTCTGTCTGTTACGTAAAAATGTTTTGGATTCACCTATGTAGCAAGCGTTACAATTGGGTGTACCACATTGGATCCTGTAATTTTTAACTATACGTATTTATATTTTGTTAGTTTTATCAAACATAACTTTGAGTTTAGAGAATAATTTATTGAGTTTATTGCTGGGGGAGAAACCTGTTCGAAGACTCGGGATGAACTTTTTAATAGGAAATGAAGGTAAGCTAGTGGTAAATGGGAAATTTTATTTTGTGGGTTGGAAATCTGTATAGGTTTCGATGGTTATAAGAATTAGATGAATCTGGTAGTCATTTGTAAGTAGTATTTCTTTTATTCTTTTGATATTATCCTCATAAATTCATAATACGGTTATATACATCAGAGACATTTTCCGTGGTAGCCTGCTTCATTTTGTGGTCATCGACCGGTTTCGGGCGTTCGCTCATCTTCAGGATGCGTTTTTCAGACAGTGTGACAACACAGACTTGCACAGAGCAAACTTAGTTTCACATTAACTGATTTAACCGTATTTTTAAAAAACTAAACTCTTAAACTAGGTCAAGGGATATGGCCAGATGGGTGGGAAAACACGTGTTTGGGTTGTTAAAGGGCAAATTTTCTTACAGTGGACACAACACGTGGGGGTCTAATCTTTAAAATCTGTTGTTGGAGGGAGATTTACTTTACAATTAACTAACGAAAATAGAATATAAAATACACAAAATAAATTTAAATAAAATTAAATAACGATTAAACTAACATTTATAATTCATTCATTCATTTAAAATTGAACGATTTTTTAATTATAAAAAATGAACGCCCGAAACCGGTCGATGACCACAAAATGAAGCAGGCTACCACGGAAAATGTCTCTGATGCTTTCCAGCTCTGCGGAACCAACCACCACAACAAACGGTTATATAAGTTTTTAATAGTGTTTAGTAGTGTAAAGGATGGTACGACTGGAAATATAGTAGTCTTTCAGAATATACTTGGTTTAGTAACTCAATTTTTGTGAATGTATTGTCATGGTTGCATATGACAACAAAAGACTATTTTATTGTCTTTTTCTGTTTATTGTCTTGTCTTATCCTTCTATCCATCCCTGGACAATATCTATTCCAGGAATACGCTTCTTTTCAAACTCCCATCTCTTATTGTGGCTAATCATCGTGAGGAGGCTGTGTGTCATTTCTGCCCGGTTTCGCCCAGACCGCCTGTTTGACTAATTAAAACTTCCAGATCTCCTTTGATTCTTGATGCTAAGGGGAGGGCTTTTGAATTATGAGATCCTGGTATCCAGATATGTAGATAATGAAAATTGTTGTATCTGTTTCTGTAATTGTAGTGAGGGCTTGTACCACTTTTTTTGGGAGAGAGCCTACTAGTCTAAAGCTCTGATTTCTTCACTTAGGCAAGCCTTAAAATTCCATAAGTGAAATATTAGATTTCTTAACTGGCCAAGTGTCCTGTTGTCCTTTAATTTGCTATTGTAGTGTGATTCTTGGGGTTAGACAGAGAAAAATGTAAAACAGAAAATTACACTGAATGAACACTTATATATTAAGAAACGGAATACTGCAAGGATTTTTATAGAACTGACTATGGAAAGTGATAGTATCCTTGAAGGCTGGTTGAAGAACGGTAAACAAGTCTAGATTGTGTGTACAGGATTGAATTAAGGCCCTTATATATGCATCGTAAAGAACTTCCCCAACTTTTCTTTCCAGATCTCCTCTTCGGCAGTAAATTTCAATAGCTTGTGGAAAGAAGATGCCTTACAATGAAAAAAATGCAATATCCAAAGAGAATTTCAATCTCAGACCCTATTATCTCCTAGTGGTGTAGGACAAGGCTCTAGTTGGGGCCACTCCTATTTATTATAGAGGTCAATGATGCACCCAGAAATAGTAGGAGAGGCAAGTTAATTCAATATTTCTTATTATTTCGGATTTTTTTTTGGAAAATGCATCAACGATTTGCTTAAATACTTGGAATGCTAACTGCGCATTTATAAACCTATCACTTTTATTTTTATACAAACTACCTGCTTGGGTGGGTATTTGTCTCCTCACTTCACCTTTATATATATATATATATTAGTACAAATGAATTAAATAAGAAGTAAATGAAATTTTAAAGAAAATGTCACTTTACATATTATTGTATTTATTTTTATTTAAGATGTCATCTTCACAATGATCGATCTGCTGAATTCCGTACTATAAAAAAATTGTAATCTGGTGGGCAATTTCATTTTATTGTTAATTAAATAAGCAGAGATATGAATTCTCAATTTACGTGAACATTTTTTTGTGTGGTGGAAAAAGCTCTTTGTCAACCAGCAACCTTCCTTAACGATTATTCTATTAAAAACTAAATAAACCTCCGTGAGTGTGTGTGTCTGAATGAGGGAGAAATAATAAATGTCTATTAATAACATTTCAAATATGTATTATAAATAAAGATAACAAGATTAAAAATCACTTAATTTAAATATACTTTTGATATTAAAAGCCACATTTAGTTAATTCTCTCTACTTTAGCTTTAATACTAATTAATTACATGTTATCCACCAAAATGTTTGGGGTCTAGTAAGTTTTTAGTGGGCGTTGTTTATAGAGCAATGGTTATAAAACAGAATCCACACCAAACTCAAAGATCTAGTGTTAGGTATAGGACGGCAACTTAGTTCTGGCACCTAAACGGCTGTTAAACTCCGCCCATTATCAAAGCTTTCTAATAGATGTAACGTCATTTGGCTCCGCCCACAGGTACCGAAACTAACATATTCGAGCTATACTAAACAGATTTTCTTCAAACTCTGAATCTTAGTAACAAATTAAAAAAAAAATAAAATTAAACATTAAATATTCCTTGTTTTCCACCTGTTTCCTTGATTACAATTGGTACCTGTGAGGGATCCAACAAATTGATTTGTTATCGAAAAATGGCCATTTATTTTTATACACCTTATTAAGATATCAAATATGCTAACCGAGACAAACAAAAATTGAAGTGTGAGAGCGCTAGTCTGCCGGCTAACGGAACGGAAGCACACTGCGACACTGTTAAATGTAATAGAGTATATTGCTGGGGAAATGGTTTTTAAATTACTTTATATAATAACTAATGAATACAGGAGAAAGGGATTAGCTCAGTGGTAGCGTGCTGGACTAGTAACGCGGAGGTCCTGTGTTCGAATACAGCAGTGCTGCCCTTAGATTTTTCTCTTCCTTAGGAGCCTCTACAGCTCACTGTCCGGTGATGGTTGTCTGTAACAGCCTGAAAAGGCTCCGGGTGCCAATGACCATAAATGTTGACGCGCCTTAAATAAAAATTAAAAAAAAAAAAAATAATGAACATCATCTATAATGGAACCTAAGTTACTATAATGGCAGTAATAATTTTAAGACATTACATACAAAATTGTTATTTACTATATCTGTTACATGAGTATGGCTTTGTACTGTGACCTCACGGAAATTTCCCATTTGTTCGACTCTGGACTTTCTACTATGGATGGTACTATAAAATGTTTAGAGGCACAACTGCTACGGTCACGTAGCTAATTTTATTTCTTTTACTCTCTTTAAGTTATTTCTAATAAACTATTTATTTAATTTTAATTTTAATAATATTAATCTATACAAATATATTAATATTTATCAAAAAAGAACTTCTGGTTGTTATAACTTATTTTTTGTAACAAATATAAAATATAAACAAATATTTATCACCAATGAATTTCGTTTAATCACACTTTTGAACTAGTGGTAGAACTCTCCTTAGATTGTTTGAGATCATATAAGCCTCCGACTAGGAGATTTAAATTGTTACCATTAACTCAAGAACAGCCATCATATTTGCCATTTCGACACATTTGACTTATTTTTTACTTACATAAAATGCAATAGCTTGTTATTGTTTTAAAGATTTCATCTCAAAATTTTGTACATTTTAATAAAATGCAATTTTGTACATTATAATGGAGTTCAATCTACAATCTAAGGAGAGCTACTCACTAAATCACCTGTTATTTATTTTTACTTGTTTAGTATCAGCGACCTATCAAGACTAGTTCAAAAGTGTGATTAAACGAAATTCATTGGTAATAAATATTTGTTTATATTTTATATTTGTTACAAAAATAAGTTATAATACCAGAATTTCTTTTTTGATAAAGAATTAGGTTTGATTAATTAGACGAGATATGAAGACACTGTTATAATATAGCTATAAGTTTACACAAACTGCACTGGACTTGTAATGATTTTATAGAATAAAAGGTGAGAATAGAGATATGACACGATGCGATGTATGGTTGAATCTCATAGATAGATGTCTAAATAGATATCGTTAGGTAGATTCTCACTGGCTTATATACAGGTTCTCCCACTCTAGCCTGAAGTCAGAGAGTACCAGAGAGGGTCCTTCTCTCTCTTAATTCTCTCTCTTGCCATTACATACATGTACGTTTGTTAGAAACATAATAATCTGCTTAAAATGTTGATATAAATGAAATACACAAAAACTCTTAAATGTATACTGGTAAGATCATTGAATAAATGGGCTACTAACTCTTTACATCAGCGTATAAAAAAAAGAGAAGGTTCTAACAGATTTGTTGTGGTGGAGTTAGTGTGAAACTAAGTCTCTGTACGAGTCTGTGTTGGCACACTGTCTGAAAAACGCATCCTGAAGATAGGCGAACGCCCGAAACCGGTCGATGACCACAAAATGAAGCAGGCTACCACGGAAAATGTCTCTGATGTTCTACACAGATTTTCTTTAGCTTTTACTTAACAATTGTGCTTATATCAACATAAATAACTGTGAAAGTTTGTTGTTATCCTAGAAAAAATTACTTAGGTAATTTCAACGTCAAGAGGAAGAAGGATCTTGGGGGAAACAGCAGAAGCTTCCAGAGAGCAACAATTGGCCCTCGAAGTGATGATGATGATGATGATGATGATGATATTGTTGAAGCTCTTGAAGTTTCAAGTGATAGCGAAGCTGATGAATAAACTGTGAGTATATCCTGTAAGTATTTTCCGGCATTTCAGAGACATTTCAGAGGAACTTTATGCCTCTATTATTGCATCGAAAAGTCTGAGATATTTTATTTGCATAATGACTTTTAAATATTATGATTGATTATCCTAAATTATTATAATTATTTGATTTCCATGTTCTTTCACCTAAATACCTTATAAAAGCTTACTTTTTCTAAGGAATCATATTTCGCCAACTTGAAAAATTCAGTGCAGTACAAAGGATAATGGAATTTTTAAATCCAGTTATAAATCTATCAGCAAAGTGCGATATATTTAACATATATATTTGCTGAAAATTAAGACAGTGTTCTGGTAAAGATATGCTCATGCGTTGGTCCAGTAGCTAGCGCACTTGCCTTTCGTGCAAGAATTGAGGGTTCGATTCCCGTAAGGGCAAATTTAGTGTTGACCGAGCATCGTGATAGAAAGTGGGAGCAACAGTTAGTGGCGCCCTAAGTAGCGAAGGCCAGAACTAAACGGCGTGGGAACTGCGGCGTGCTTACTACACGCCCTCCTATTCAAATCGCCGTCAGGCAACCTTGGCCCTTCATGGGCTGTTGCGCCATAGGTTCTCGTAAAGATACCGTGTTTATTCATTGTATCAATAATACGTTCTTGCTTGATATGATGTGTTTTTATTATTTATGTTATCTTTTATTCATAAAACTTAAATAGGTTTGTGATATTTTCTTTTTGCGCATCGACTATTTTGGTCCTTTACCTTAGTTCATTTATTCTTTTCCGATCCTAGTTGGGATGGCACAACATACTAACTTGTGTGGCTTCCTACACAACACATTATTTCTGCAAAACAGGTTGGAGCCCCAGGATTTCGAGAATCTACCCACACATCCCCTCTTACTTATATCATCGATCTAGTTGACGAGAGGGAGTGTAGATTTATAGTTTGTGCATACCTTATTTTATTATTAACTGGAATAGACTCTAATGCAAGTAAAACTTAACTGTTATCATAATTGCTCAAAATAAAGGGTTAAAATAACATCGTTAATTATTAACACCAATTATAAATACACTAATAATACCTCAAAAGAAGCTATTTACTATACAAATAGTGGATGTGCAGTAATTTAACTAATTAACTGTATATCCAAAAATGATCGAAACTAAATTTAACTTACAGTTTATGAAGGTTGATATGGGAATAATTATAAATTTTTTATTGTATGATCTTATTATTTATATATTGTATTTTTCAGATGTCCATATGCATATTTTCAGTTATATTGAAATTTGTAAATAAACAAGTTATATTTTTCTATTCAAGACAAACCTAGATCTTTAAAATTTTGGCTTGTGTAGAAGAAATTATTGATTTATTAACCATGTTAATTATAATTAATTATCAATCCTATAATTAATTAAATATAAATTTTATTTATTGTTATAATAAATTAATTAATTTCTCATTAACACAAATATCAGTTTCTCTTAAAGTGTACCTCCATTATTTTCTCATTATCTGCATTTCATACTAAGCGGTGCTTACAGAGTATTCAGCATCTTATCCTGTAGCTTCATATATTCTGATACTACATAGTGTACAAATAACATTTTCAAATTCATTTATCACATGTCCAAATGCATTTAAACTGAATGGTTACGATCTAGTGATTACAATATTAGCATGAAAAGGGGATTCAAAATCATGATTCAGAAACACACTCACACGATTCTATTATAGCTATTGTAACGTTTATCCCTCTAAACTAGCTACTGCAACTAGTTTTAAGTGAGTTCGTATAGATAAAATCCTCCAAACTTCAATAAAGAAAACACCAATTTATTGTTATACACAATAAATTATAAAATACAACACTTACTAATAATTACTTCACAGTTAAACCACAAAAGTTCACTTTGTTCACTTTTTATACACTTTTCACAAACCAGTGATTTCGTTTGTAACTGGAAAATCTCTCAACATTTCTCCCCTTACTCAATGTAATCGTAAATATTTAAATTGTGAGTTTAGTGGCAGTTGATTTGTTCACTTAATTGG
>JAAEAF010009756.1:0-28938 GCA_011037195.1 Triatoma infestans
AAAATATTTTAACAATACATCGGCATATAATAAATCCTGATTACAGACATACTCATGGTCGTTTGGCCGTCTGAGGAAGTTGTTGTAAATAAATTAGATTGCAATATAAAAAGTATCAATGCATAGATCCAAAATAGTAAAAAATATAGTAACAAGCAAAATTCAGGATACAGTATAAACATACATCTGGTGACTATAGATCATACAATTAAATAATATTAAATTAAATAAATAAAAATACAGATATACGTGTCAAGAATAGAGTAGGATTTGAATTGCACATTAGTAATTAAATTCAATCACCAGGCTGTATCTGTAAGACCAGGCCTGTTTACAATAAGATACCAGGCTCAACCATTTCCTTTCATTAGATAATATATCCATAAATCCATCAACATCCAACTGGTCTGTGTTAAAATGTGCAAGCCTAAAAGGTTTCAAAATAGGGCACACGCCTACAAAATGAAAGATATCCTCATTACAACCCAAATTACAAAGAGAACACAACTTTATGTCATTACCGTATCTGTAATTATTTAGGTACAAGAGTTCGCCCCTGCAATTTATAATCCAGCTAGTGGCTACAGCATCAAGGTTGCACTTTAAAACACAGACCTTAGTATTCAGAGTTTTTTATAAGAGATGATTGCGGCTGGTTTGTGCTTTACAATGGTATTCTGTCATCAGTACTTCCCTAACTCTTTCAACTATCTGCTTAGGTTTAATATCCACATTAAACATTTCATCCATAGAGATATTATACTTCTGACAAAAGAGAGTTTTACTCTTGGTTTAGTCGTGTAAAGATCGGCTCTTTCTTTTTTTCTTATTTGAGTGGTTTCTAGAGGACTAAAATCACAATTTTTGATATACACAGAGATTATTGTGCATTCTATTGGCTGTTGAAATTTCAGTTAAATCTATCGACTAGCTTTTGAGATATTAATTAAAACTAAATTGTTTAATTATTCAGTGCAGAAGTTAAAAGTGTAGATGGGGCAGCGTCAATACGTAAATGATAGATAAACTTTGCCCTTTTTGCTAAAGAAGATTACATAGTGGAACTTGGAAATATTTACTTCCGTCTGGCCAGCTGGACAGGTTTTGTTTAGTAAACTCATCTTGTTTTTATTGACTTTTTATATTTATTCATTACACGTATTTTCTCTACATTAAATTTAGCGCCATTGATGTGAATCTTTTACTGTTCTTCTTTTTTTCATTTATAACTGAAAAATACAATTTCAAATTTATTTAAAACGCTATTCACTGTTTAAGTTGAACAATTATTAATTTGTTTAACTGTTGCTTGTGTATGTCTGAATCTCTGTCTGGTGGTTCAAAACGACAGAGAAGCTCCCCTGGAGATTCTGTACCTCGATCTAAAAAAATCTTCTTAACAGACGCAACAATGGAAAAAGTCGATTCTTCTCAGTTTGTATCTCTTATAAAAGAAGTGATGTCCGGTTTGTTAGATGATAAACTGGCCCCCCCTCGCTACTAAGGTCGAATTCTCGGCTCTTAGAGATGACATAGTTGCACTTAAAGAGGAAAATGCTCTGTTGAAAGCTGAATTGGTAGCCATTAAAGCAATACATATTAAAACAGAAACTCGTATTGAGGAAGTGGAAATTGCATCTCGTCGAAATAATTTGATTTTTAAAGGAATCAAGCACTCTTCTTCAAGCGATTTGAGCGTGATAATCTCGGACTTCTGTCGCGATGTGTTGAAGAAGGATATTCCTGCTGAACATTTTTATGCATTCCCTCTAGGATCCAAAAACAATGCGAATAACCCTATTCTAGTGTCATTCTTTTGTCCTCAACATAAATTAATGATTCTTAACTCTGTAAAGATTTTAAGAGGTACAGGTTTTGTGGTACATGAGGACCTTCCGGAAGTAACTAGGAAGAAGAAAACTAAATTGCTGTTACTAAGGAGAGAAATTTTGCGATTGAACAGGAACATCAATGTGAAGGTGCGCTCTAACTGTCTGCTGGTAAATGGGTGTAAATTCACTTGGTCCACTCAAGATGGGCTATGTTATGCGGGCCAGGATGGTGTGCAGAAGCTAAGTGAAATAGTAGGAGCAAATGTTTTCGATTTTATTTCTGCTTTACACTCTGAGAGTTTACCGAAGGACTACTTCGCTCGCTCTTCGCTTCAGGCCAGCAAAGTAATCTCAGAACTACCTTCATCTGGTTATCAAAGGATTTCCTGAAAGTTTCCAGCTGTTTGTCAGAAGAATTCTACGGTTGCTGTTACTTCTCTTTCCATAATATGTTACAACATTTCTGGTTTGCGATCTAAAATTGAAAATTTTTCTAGTTCTTTTTTAAATTTACTGAGAATCTATGATGTTTTTAATCTTTTGGAAACTTTTGTTTTGAAAGTTTGTATTGAGAGATAATTTAGTATCAGTCTTAGTTGTATATGTATTGATCGTATTTAAGTTACTTAGTTTTTATTATTTTAAATATCCACTTACTTTAATTCCCACTATTTAATTTGCTTTTTTATAATTATGTTTGTATTATAATTATTGTAAATCCCTTTATGTTTCCACTACATTTGTTTGTATTATAATTTAGTAAATCCCTTTATGTTTCACTATAGCATTATTATGTTTTTTATATTCTTATTTTTTAGGGTTATTTTTATTTTATTTTATTTTTAGTTAGAAAGAAGTTCTTCTTTTTTTGCTTTTCTTTGTTGTTTTTTTTTTCATTAATAGTAAACTCTGGCAGACGGCTCTCGCCATGTCGAATATACTGTTTTGTCAATGCTTTGTAATTACCTTTTTTAAAATAAAGTTTTATTATTATTATTATTATTATTATTATTATTATTATTATTATTGTTATTATTAAAGCAATTCGGGATTACATTTCAAATAGTTTCACCGCTAAAAAAAAGAAAAATCTCATCATTGAATGCTGTTCCCTTAAGTACAGATTTCTAGACTGATTTGTCATCGTTCAATGAGTAATAACGTAGGGAACGGATTCGTATGTATTTACATATTTTTTTCTAGGCAATTTACAGACGTTTTTCAACTACAAGTATTCATACTGACACTTTTTAAGCCGTTTCACCGAATCACAGTGGGTACAATGGTTATTGTAATTTACACAGAATGCTGCTAAACAGTGACGGGCACTTGTTAGTTCTTTGAAGTTGTCTGACATTGTCTGTTCTTTCAGCTCGTTCGTTGAAGTGTCCAATTCATTTCGTTCGGTCACTTAGTGTATTCTTTTTTCGGTGAAATGCCACGAACATCGGGCCTCAAACAGACAACTGGTTGCTAAATATCTTCGCGAGTTTCCAGCAGAACTTTTTCGAAGTGATGGAGACATTTTGTACTGCACAGCTTGTGACAAGCGCGTTTCTTGCTCTCAACGTTCCCAAGTCACCCAACATATTGCCACCGGATCGCATATAGAGAATAAAAACAGAAAGACAGAGAGGACGTCCCATCAAGCCTTCCTTACATCTCCATCATCAAGTAAGTCTATTCTGAGTACAGATCTGTGTCGGGCTTTGGTTAGAGCAGATATCCCTTTCCACAAAGTTAAAAATCCTCATTTCAAAGGATTCTTAGAGACCTATATTGGGAAAAAATGCCTGACGAGAGCACTCTGCGGAAAAACTACCTGGAAGATATCTATAAAGATACACTAACCAAAATTCGAGAACATATCAAAGATGGACCGATTTGGGTGTCAATTGATGAAACCACTGACGTTGAGGGCAGGTATAGTGCCAATGCAGTTATTGGAAAACTTGACAGTGATGCTGATGTGGATTCAAAGCCATTCCTTTTGAACTGTGAGGTTCTCGAAAAATGCAATCATTCCACCATTTCACGATTCTTCGATGCCTCAATGCATATCCTATGGCCCATTGGAGTTTTGAACGAAAAAGTTCTTTTGTTTCTCTCGGATGCTGCCCCCAACATGGTCAAGGCTGGGCAATCTATTCAGGTATTTTATCCTAAGATAATTCATGTGACGTGTATTGCTCATGCCTTGCATCGAGTAGCAGAAACTGTCCGATCTTTGTTCAGTGACGTAGATTCCTTAATCTCCTCGGTTAAAAAAGTGTTCTTAAAAGCACCAAGTCGCATTAAAATGCTAAAAGATCTCTATCCAGACTTGTGCCTTCCACCAGAACCAATATTGACAAGATGGGGTACTTGGCTGGAAGCAGCTCAGTATTACTATGAAAACTGCAATAAAATCAAGAATGTCCTTTCACATCTCGAAGACGAAGCAGTAGCGATAAATACAACCAAGTCTTTATTCGAGAAACCTAATTTAAGGAACGACCTTGCATTCATTTCTGACAATTGCGTATTTCTTGCACAAGCCATTACCCAACTTGAGTCCCAAAATGTTCGACTGACAGAAAACGTGTCCAACGTTAAAAAAGTCATCGAAAAGGTGGAAGGAATACCTGGAGTAAGGGAGATCTGATCAGATCAAAACTGGTAGAAGTACTGAGCAAGAACATAGGGTGGGAGACCATCTGCCAGATTTCTGATGTTATCAGTGGAACAGAAGTCACCTCAGAACATCGTGTACCCTTTATAACCAACGAGATAACTTCTTTCAGCAAGGCACCTATAACATCTGTAGATGTTAAACGATCTTTTAGTCGTTACAAGTCCATCTTAGGCCCAGATCGTCGTCACTTTACGTTCCAACATTTGAAATTTCATGTGGTTGCAAACAATTTCGAAGAGTGAAGTTTTCAAAATTGAAAATTTAACACATCTTTTCATAAATAGTAAAAATGTTCTTTGTTGTATAAATCATTATAACTTGTAAAAACAAATTATTTTGTTCCTAATAAATTATTATAAATTGTAAAAATGTTCTTTTCTTGTATAAATAAATATAACTTGCCCCCCCCCCCAAAAAAAATTCCATTTTCATAAAAAAAAATGTCCATTTTACTTAAATATTCCAAAAAATATTTTAAGAAAATCACATATTTTCCACATAATTGACGAAAATAAATGCATATTTTAATTATATATTTGGCATTTTTAAATACATAAAAATCCGTTCCTTACCTAATAATAGTTATATTAATCATTAGTGATGGATTCGTCGAGCGATTCGGTTGGTTTCCTTCTCTGGAACAAATCCATGAGGAACGAGTTTGATACTAATCCCCTATTTTTAATCAAGTCTTTCCAGCATAATTAAAATGCAAATTTTTCAATAAATATTATTAAATTAATGATTACTCGCGGAGAGTTTCACTAATAAATTAATTAATATGAAACGAGTTTTTTTTTTTTTTTTTTTTTTTTTTTAATTTAAGCACGTCAATATGTATGGTCAGGGAAGGGAATAGCTAAGTGGTTAGCGTACAGGACTTCCTCGCGGAGGTCCCGGGTTCGAGTCCAGCTTGCTATCTTTAGATTTTTTCTTCCTAGAAGCCTCTACGTCTCACTGTCCGTTTTTGGACAGTGTTGTCTGTAACGAGAGAACACTGTCCTAAGGCCGGCAGTGTACTGAGAAGGCTCCGGGCGCCAATGACCTTAGATGTTGACGCGCCTTAAAAAAAAAACAAAACAAAAAACAAATATCTATGGACCATAGACCATAAACAAAGGTCTATGGTCAATAATCGAAAACATTTTTTAGTTTCTTCAATGAACTCGGGTTGCTAAACTCGATTAAACGGCTTTAATTCTTACTGCAGCATATAAAATCAAAAGTTTATATAATATAAGAGATGGGACACCATCAGTTAAAAGGGAAAAAAATAAGAAAATAACAAAGATGCATCCATATTTCTAGCAAACAAAAAAAAAAAAAATACTAAGGTAAAACGAAAAGAAAGACTGGCCCCCTACAAACAACAGTGAAGCGAAGTTATTTTCCAACTCATTACATTGAGATGAAAATTCTACGTAGTAGAAAATGGTACACCGTTCTGGCTTAGTTGAAATTGTTGTTTCGTAATACACTTAGATTATTGAGCTTAGTTTAGTTGTATTTCAGGTCTCAGTTTTGTTTCTTTCTTTTTTTATTTTTTATTTACTTTTTTGTTGTTTGTTTGTTTTTATTGTTTTTAATAAAAAAGTTATCCTCTCACTTCATTAAAGATGATTTTTCTGTCTCTCTCTCTCTCTCTCTCTCTCTCCAGCATAAGTTCGAATTTCTTCACACTTCAACGCTTCAAATTTATCTTTATAATCCAATTTGGCCTATGAAATGTAGCAGATGTCATCCCTTTTATTTGCTACGTAGGAAATGTGAAAATTTATAGCCTCCGACTCATTTTAGCTTTGTTTCTATTTATTTCACTAATTTTCATTTTTTTTTTATTTTATGCCTTTATAGATTATTAGTAACAATATTTTTTGTACGAAAATGAAGTTTCTTTTATTGTGGGCCAAGGAAGAACTCTTTCCAGTTTAGGTAGTGGAGTTATTCATGTTGGTATCAGGTACTCAAGTATGGCCAAGGGTAGAGATTTAATGTAGACAATTCAAATGAAAATAGTGGTGCTGGAGTTTATTATTATTTTTATTATTATTATACAAAGAAGGGGAGCGTGAAACCCTACGCTATCCAAAGCTTCCCTGGGCTACCCCTAAACAATAACAACTACTGGGTCTAGAACAAAAGGCTCAGGTTTTAACCATCTAAGTTTCACTACAGACAGAACAAATCGGACCAAAACCTTAAAAGGACATTGCTTAAGCTCTTCTACCGACATCCTATTCCGGCCAAAAGTCCTAAACCTAATCTCCTCACGGCCCAAACAATCCGTCATGATTGTTACGTATGGGTGTTACGTATTCCTCGGTTTTAAAGTGTGTTTTAAAATGATGCAACGTAATCTTAGTTCGATAGGAAATCAAGAGATCTCCCCAACGGCCGGCAAGAGGGTAACAATTACTTATAAATCTTGCCACATACAGCGCTCTCATACTTAATTACTTATAAATCTCGCCACATACAGCGCACATAGACACTTTTTTACCGTGATATACGAGACAGGCGCTAATATGGCAAGTACGACGCTATCAACCACAGAGACGCCCTTTTATAATACCTTAGTTGTTTGACAGAGTGATTTGTTTGAATTCATTAGGAATGGTTCTCATAAAGATTGAACTGAAGGCCGGTGACAACTTAAAAATCAGCTGAACAATTTACTTTAACTGCAGAAGTCTGTCTGCAAAAAAATCTTGCCCTTGAACTAGATGTATTTAATTAAATTTCTTTAATTTGAATTTCCATAGCTTCTTTAAAAAAAGGCGACGGTTTTTAAAAGACATCGCTTCATTAATATAAATTTTCTTATTACCAACAAGAATTTCTCTCTCAAGCTTTCAAATTAAGAAATTTCATTTTTGTCTTTCAACTTTTCTAAAAAAGATATTATTAAAATTTAAATTACAAAATTTTTAATATATTATTAATAATGGACGCCAATTTCTATCTTTCTTGTTATAAATATTGGAACTCTGAAACTGAGATAATTATTCTTATATTGCATAACTTGCTTGATTTTTTTAGCGAAAGAAAATTGTGGCATTTTTTTGGGTGAAATTCTGAGGTAACTGATTCTATAGGGTAGATACTGTAATGGAATCAGAATCATTAAAGAGTAATAGGATCCGAAGAGCGGAGAAGCACAGATTAAATGAATCAAAAGTTAGTTACTCCCCGCCTGAATGTGAGAGAGTTAGAGAGATTGGATTTTAGACAAATAAACTATATGATACGCTGAACTCTGTATATTGAAAAGAACACACAAACTGTAAGAACTTTACAGTAAACTAGAAGTTAGGTAGCGAAAGAAATGTAAAGAGACTGACTGACTGAGTAGCGATAAGGTAGTAGATAGGTTGCTGACTGGGTGTATTGTTGTAAATCGGTCGTAAACTGTCCTGAACTCTTCAGCTGTCGCTCTATTTATATGAATTGAACTGTCCCTTCCTAGTCTGGCCTCAAATATTATTGCAATAATTCGAAATAACTAATTAAAATTTTTGTTTACTGCATAATTTTGTAAACTTGCACTCTCACAATGCACTAACGTGCACTACTGCATCTACTAATCCCACCACTCTTTTTCATTCTGTAACTCATTAGTGAGTTTAAACTAATTCGGAGGAAATAATTAGAAGATTTCAGTTATATATATGGGATAATGAATGCTGATTGGGCCTAACGTTGGGCTGATAGGAAAACGTTCCTATAATATTGTCGGGTCTAGTGTGATGAAGGAAAACTTTCTGCATATATTTAATCTAACTGTCACTAACTACACACCAAAGAAAAGCTAATAAACGATATGTTCTACAAAATTATTTACTAATACAATAATGAATTCAATTTATTAAATTAACAATAAAATATTAAATGCGAAATTAAAAGCAAATATCTTTATATCCTTTATTCAAATCATATTTCTTTACGGGCAACTATTAAGAGGATTAAAAATTATAATCACTAAATCTACAGTGAAAGAGAATGAAATAGCTATTTATTAAGCCTTTGAGGTGAGCGAACGTGGCAACTTAATGAGAGTGTAAAAATACTTCGCTAACGAGTTGAAAATTAATTTTTTTTTTCAATTGCATTAAATTGGTTTGAAACTTATAAGAATTGGATTAGAACTGGACGGAATCTCAAAGCATTTCAATCTGAATTCATATCCTAACCGTTCAATGTAAAATCGTCCGATATATCACAGTTGATCCCTATTATGTATCCAATCTCATCCTACACACTGACCTCAATATTCCCTTCGTCTCTATCCATTTCAGAATTCAATCTCCCCTTTAATCCTCTCTAGTCTAAGCACTTTCCTCTCAGATACTCCCCAGTAAACATATAACGCCACTTAAACTGTCGGTGGCCCCCACGACCTCATGAAATTACCTAATGAATGGTATTCATCACTGGATGATTACCATTTTGCTTTTGTTACAAAACATTTACCTATTGCATTTGCGGTTGTAAATTTCGAATAAATAAACAACAAAAAATCTTATATAAATAAGAAAAGATGCAAATAATAATAATTTATTTACTATCAGGAGTAATTTTAAATTTTTTTTGTTTTTTTTTTTTTTTTTTTTTAATTTAAGGCGTCTCAACATCTGTGGTTATTTGCGCCCGGAGCCTTCTCAGTGCACTGCCGGCCTCCGGACAGTGTTCTCTCGCTACAGACAACACTGTCCATCACCGGATAGTGAGCTGTAGGGGCTCTTAGGAAGAGAAAATCTAAGGGCAGCACGGCTGGATTCGAACCCGTGATCTCCGCGTTGCTAGTCCAGCGCGCTACCACTGAGCTAATCCCTTCTCTAATAATTTTAAATTAAGACGACTATTTAATAATAAATGTTTGACTACTTAACCAAAAAAATACGAAGCTGAATAATATTACTTTAGGTCACCTGTGAGAAAAAGTATGGCTGTTTTTACATTCTCTCACTTGTGACTAAAAATATAATTTTACTCGCTAATTTTTTTTTTTTTTTGTAGAAAGAAAAAATTATCTTATGAAAATATCTTTGCGATAAATCAAAGTTCTGACCAGTTCTGAATTTTCATCCATATGGGTATGAGAAGGAGAGAATCGGGTTTATGAGATAAATAAACTAGAAATAATGCTGAACAGGTATAATTAGAATGTAACACAAACTGCCAGAACTTTACACGAATATAGAAATGGTAGTGAGAAATTTAGACTGATTAAAGAGAAGGGTAGTCCTTGGTTGCTGACACGTTTTAACTGCTTTATAAATTGTACTCAAGACTCTAGTCTGGCCTAATAGCGAGTGATATCTTCATTTTGTGTGTGTGTGTGTCTCTCTCTCTCTCTACTTTAGACCCTTATCTTCGGATCCTATTACCGTCAATTCGTCTAGAAAGATGACTTCAATCATATGTTTATATGTTTATGGCAGTATCTAAGCGAAACTGGTTGATTGCATATGGGGAGGTGAAAGGTTACAGAAGTAAGATGATGTATATCGCATATATTACGGCAAAAAAAAAAACTGCATGTGCTGAAGACCACACGGTAGAAGTGAAACTTTTTTGCCGATTCGGAATAAGTAACTATGCCATTTACAATATGTATATATTTAACAACGATGAAAACCCCCCCTCTTAGTGAATCGTTATTAGAAAATGAACTTTAGAAGATTTTATAATTTTTTTTTCCATTTTTAGCATAATTTCTACAAAATATACATGTAATTTTAATAATTCATTATAATAATGGAATGTAAACGAATCAGAAAGTTCATGAATATGTACTTACCTATAATTTATTGAACTTTAAAAATATGTTACACTATAAATCACGATGTTTTACAATAATTTTTGAAATGATTTAAGTGAAAGATGTATCGATTGCTGTTTATCGTTCCACTAGCGGTGAAAGGTTGTAGGTTTGATCTGGATTATTACATTTCACATTGTGATTTACAGTTGTTAAAGATGAATCTTTAATTCAATTTATTCAAGTATCTATTTTAATTTTGTTACAGTATAATTATTGTGTAAAATGTTCTTAGGCTTTCGTTTCTTATTCATTACTTTTTTTTTTTTTTTTTAAAGTTCAGTCCTGCACTATTTAAATCGTAGAATTTTCTTCCTGAAAATTTAAAATCACTTTTAACATCGCTGCTAAGAAAATTAAAAATCCTGGTTCGGATAACTTCGTCCGACTTCCCACGAAAGCGTAACCTGTTACGATCAATCCAATATCATTGATTTATTCATCAATCCAATTCACGCCTCATACTTTAAATGATCCTAGTGCGTCTAATAGAAGTTTCACTTCAAAAATGAGTAAAAATTTCAATCATAATTTATTCACTTCATTTTTTTTTTTTTGCTGACATAAACGCGAAACAAATACATTTTTAACCTTATAACCTCCTCACATACAATCAACCAGTGACGTTTGTGATATGAACATATTGTTGAAGTCATCTCTTTATACAAATTGATTGCAAACCTTATTAGGAAAATCCGAAACTGGTCAGAACCAAAACAGAAAAGCATGCTGCGACGGATAAAATCATAGGTCCCGTTTATGTGTGTTAAAAAAAAAAAAATGACAGAAACAGACAATTTAAAGCAGATAGTTCGACTGATTGTGAAAGTGCATTATAATAGGATCCGAAGAAGAGGATCCAAAACAGAGAACATAAAATTGAGAATCTCACTCGCTACTTAGGCCAAACTAGAGTGGGAGACTCCGTATATATATAGCCAAGCTAGCCCTACAGGGAGACAATCTTTAGAACAGTTTATATAGCAGTTACAACTTGTCAGCAAACCAACAACTACCCTTCTCTTTACTCAATCTATTTCTCTAATTTCTAATTACGTGTAAAGTCCTGGCAGTTTTGTGTCTCTAGTTAATTATACAGTGTCCAGCATTTTAGCTTATTTCTCAAAAACCCTCCCTCACCTGTTTCTCTCCTTCTAAACCCTATTAATGCATTAAACGAATCACCTTTGGCAATACACTAATCTCAACGGTTGGCTTAAATGTGTTAAAAGACACAACAACAAGTCAGTTTATATTCAAATGTCAAATGTCATTAGAAAGATGTTTTTATTTCTTTAACGATGAATACATTATACCATAATGTAATGCAATAAAAATTGCCTATAAAATAAAATTATTATCTGCATTATTAATATGTCAATAAATCTGTCAACCTAACTCAAATATACCTCTTATCGAAATACGTTTATTTATTTAATTTTTTTTTTTCCATTATTTTTTATAACATGATAAATTTTATTGCGTTTAGTTCTGTTTTTATTAATAACTGACATAATAGTTCAATATTTGTTTTATTAAATTTCATATTTATTGTTTATAGGTTTTTTTTTTTACGACTGCTATAAAAATAAATATATGGCTTTATTGATGCCATTTGGATCAATATAATGTTTGTTTTTTATTTTATTTTTATTTCAGTCAGATATGATGTTGGAACATTATTTTTTTTTTGTTTATCTGGAAATTTGTTTGCTTGGTTTAAGAGCATTTATTTGAAGTTCACTGGTTTCTGGGGGGAGAGGGACACTTTTGCGAACACATACAAGGAATCAATTCACCATTCCTTACAGAAGATCCTCTTTTCCTTTCTAGAAACAATACAGTATCTTTTAGCTGGTTTCGTGATTTAGTGAAAGTCCCGAGATATGTTTATTCGGGATTAACTTCAGCCAACTTTTCTAAATGCCTGGTTCAACCTGGCTTAATTATTGTAGAAGCAACAGTAGACGTTCAGAAATTCTTCATATGAGTGTCGTAGATTTTCTGATTTATAAAGGTAGCCACATATATTTTTATATGAATGTGTAAAATCTTAAAAGTGAACTGTGACTAGCCATGTTGCCAAAGCTGAGCGTTGTGTAAAAGGAAACAACTAGTCGGAAACAACCAATCGTGATTGAAATCTAGACCTTCAACGAACTTAGTCTAACTAAAACATAAGAGTAGTATATGGCAGGCAGGAAAATTAATTAGAACAGGTTTTTAGTTCTTATAAAAATAATTTATATTTTGTTTATTTTTGCTAAAATAAAATGGCTCTTAGGACTTTTGTGATCTGAACGGAAGTCTCCTATCAGCTTCTAAAATCTTATGTTAGTGACTAAATATTTTTGTGGTGGTTGGTTCCGCAGAACTGGAAAGCAACAGAGACATTTTCCGTGATAGCCTGCTTCTTTATGTGGTATCGACCGGTTTTGGGCGTTCGCCTATCATCAGAATGCTTTTTGTCTAACAGTGTGTTAACATCGACTTGCACAGGAAGATGGTTTTGAACAGTGTTCACTTGCGAATTTTGTCTGTTCATTTACAAAGTTTTGTGTTTTGTGTTTATATATTTCAAATTGTTCTAGTATGTCCAATCGTCGTCTTTTTTGTATTAATTGCCTGGTTGTATTAATTTTATCGTGGTGGAGATGTCGTCGGGTTTGTATTTGTTGGTGTTTGGGTGATTGGCCATAATTTGAGTCAATTTTGTTGTACATATATGATCTGATGTGTTCGGCAAATCGTTCCCTGGCCAACATAAATGTCGCTACAATCTGGGCATTTCAATTCATAAACCCGACTGCTGCCTTATGCTCATTAGTCTCATCACGAGTGAGGATTTTGTTGCCTAATTTATTGTTAGTTCTGAAAGATGTGTTAATGCCCAGTCTTTTAAAAAAGTTTCTGAGTTCCTACGTGTGGGTTCCGATGTATGTGAATGTGGTATACT
Organism: Triatoma infestans; assembly: GCA_011037195.1. NCBI lineage: Eukaryota > Metazoa > Arthropoda > Insecta > Hemiptera > Reduviidae > Triatoma > Triatoma infestans. The sequence goes on from JAAEAF010009756.1 coordinate 13,284, forward strand.
TGTCTGTTGTTTCTTTGTCATTCCTATTCCCGTGGTGTTTTTCGTTTTTGAGGAGTTTATTAGTGCGAATATCCCACGTGTTGGATGTTTCCATTTTTAAAGGGACAATATGCCCCTTTAAAGACAAAAAGAATGTGTTTTCCCACACAGGTACCAACATCCTTCTTAATCTAGTTAGGTCCTAACGAAAACATTTTAAAACCAGTGTAACAATTTTGCTCTGTGCAAGTCTATGTTATCACACTATTTGACAAAAAGCCTCCTGATGATGGAAGAACGCCTTAAACCAGTCGATGAACACAAAAAGAAGCTGGCTATCACGGAAAATATCTATGTGATATTTAGGCTTTTTTGGGGGATTAGTTGTGAGCTAGCCGCAGCATATGTGTGGTGTTTCTTAGAGGTGTAATTAATTGTAATTAACTGTCTGTTGGAAGGGACCAAGCCCCATGCTATTCAAAGCTCTTTTGGGCTCATATAGCTACCCCAAAGTTCGTAGTCTTCTCAGTGCACTGCCGGCCTCCGGACAGTGTTCTCTCGTTAAAGACAACACTGTCCATCACCGGTCAGTGAGCTGTAAGAGGCTCCTAGGAAGAAAATAATCTAAGGGCTGCAGCTGGACTCGAAACCGGGACCTCCGCGTTGCTAGTCCAGCACGCTACCACTAAGCTAATAATCCCTTCCCTATCTCAGAGGTGTATATTTCGTCCACTTTTATTCACAATGTTTGTAGAAGACGTCTCAATATAAATTTGCCCAATTTCATTTTTCATTGTTAGATTCTCAGCACTAGTCTTACAAAATCCCTTGTATCTCTTACCTGTTTGTTAACAGAAGCAAATAAATGTAAATGTTACATGTGAAAACTGGAGCTTGAAGCGAAATTCCGAGTTTAAAAATATCGATTGATTAAAACACCAAGATTTTTTTATTGAACATGTTTTTCAGTATTCTGCGATTTTTTTTATGACACCTCTTCATTTTTTTGGTTCATTAAATTTGGTTACTACAGTATATGGACGAGTCATTTTCCATCGGGTACCTTTTTTAAATCTATATTTGGAATATAATATTGAATTCATTAAACATTTAGTAAAAATTCTCAGATAGTTCGATTTTTACCTCGTAAATTGTAGTAAGTCGTTGATAGTGTCACACCAGATTTTCTTTAGAATAAAATACTGCATACTAACCTGTGATTGTTTGTTATTAATCTTATTTCAGATTTAACTCACATAAAATGTAGGTGATGTATGTGACAGAACACGTAGCTGTGGTTTGTGTTCATTAGTGGAGTTTGGATGAAAGTTTTCTTAATGATCTCTCATCTAAGAAGAAGGATGTGTATGTCAAATTCAGCAATGACATACAAGTTTAATTGTCTCTGTACAAATTAAAGTTTTCCGAGTTTGTCTATTTATCTGTCGTTTATAAGATAACAGGTTTTAATTATTTTTGGAATTTGTTTGATTCTTATTTTTAGTTTAAGTTGAATTAGTTTAAGCTTAGAATTTTTTTTTATTTTTTTCATCAATTAGTTGAAATGTTGTTATGAATTAGTTTAGTGAGGATCGGTCTCTGTAATAGGATCCGAACAGAGAGGGATCCAAAGCAGAGAGAGAGAGACAGTCTCATTCACTAGTCTGACCCAACCCGACACGGGCATAGGAAGGAGTCTTCCAACAGTCTTGCAGCAGAGTTCATACAGCAGTCACAACGCGTCATCAATCTTTTTCTTTTCCTCTCACTACCATTTTATATATTTTAGTGTGAAAGTCTAGGCAGTTTGTGCTACATTTCGATTATACAATGTTCACCACATACTTCTAGTTTATTTACCTATACAACCCATTTTCTCTCCTTCTGAAACCCATTGTAGTGTTTATGCTGGGTTAATATTACAATTATATACACATTTCACATTGTGTATACAGTTATACATATGAAAAGATATATATACTTATATATCTGTATATCTTAAATATCTATATATCTAGTTAAATATAACATATATACAAAATTATTTACATACTTTAAACTTGTTTTCTATTTATACACATGCACTTCTAAACTATTGTATTATATAACCTTTCTCCCCATTTTCAACCTCTTAGAGGTTATCTTACACTCTTACCAGTTTCTATACTTGTTGTAGTTGGTTTCGCAGAGCTGTGAAAAGCATCAGTGATAATTTCCGTGATAGCCTGGTTCTTTTGATGGTCATCGACCGGTTTTGGGGCGTTCACCCATCATCAGGATGTTTTGGTCAAAACAGTGTGATAACATAGACTTGCACAAAGCAAATTCAGTTAATACACTGTTTTTTTTTTTTTAAAGTGTTTTTGTTATGACCTAACTAGGTTTAAGAAGATGTTCGTTTTACCTGGGTAAACACAGGTTTCTTTCCTTTTTTAAGGCTATTGTACATTGTTCCTTTTAAAAACATCCAACAAGTTAGTGGAGATGTATAACTTAGTATAACTGATCACAAGTCTAAATGAGCTTAAATATAAATTTTTTATAAATAAAATTTAAATTAAAACAATTTGATTGAATATTGTATTTATGTTCATTTAGACTTAATAAATTTAAGCCTATAAAGAACCCATATTTAACTTTACTTGCATGCGTGAATGGTATATGTGGAATTATGAAAAGGTAAAATATGGAATGTATAATACGTGCTTATCAAATAACATGCTTATATAGATTAATTGCTCAACAACGTATTCAGTTACTTATACTATCTTACGATCATCCAGCTCGCTTTTATCAGTTCTTATCATTCATTATTCCACAATAGTCCACGGCTGACACAATGGCCTTTTGCTTTATTCCACAATCAAAAAACGATTTGAAAATAAAATAGTAAGATAGTAATAGGTAATTAATTATCAAAGTAAATCTCCTTCAAAAACGTAATTTAAGTTATATATCTCCACTTGTTGGATGTTTTTTAAAAGGAACAATGTACAATAGACTTCAAAAAGTAAAAAAAAAAAAAATGTGTTTATCGATGAAGGTATCAACGAATTCCTTTTTAAAACCTAGTTAAGTCATAACAAAAACATTTTTAATAAAAAACCAGTGGTATCGACTAAATTTCCTCTATGCAAGTCTATGTTATCACACTGTTTCACAATAACATCATGATGATGAACGAACGCCGTAAAACCGGTCCATAACCATCAAAGGAACCAGGCTATCACGAAAAATATCTCTGATAGTTTCTATATTCTTTATTTAAATTGTTGTAACTGTTTATAGAAGAAATATTGTATAAAATCCTTATGCAACACTTATTCAGTTGCCTGCCTTACTATTGTTTTATATAACCTTTCTTCCCATTTTCTACCTCTTGGAGGTTATCTTATATTCTTACCAGTTTCTATATTATTTGTTGTGGTTGGTTTCGCAAAGCTGTGGAAAAGCATCAGAGATATTTTCCGTGATAATGGGGCAAATCTAAACTGAAATACACAAAATTGGCTCCTTTACTTTGTTATCAATTGAATACCTATGTAGTAAAATCGTTTATTGTGTCATATTGGATGTATCGGATCCCACCGTTATACCACCAGATGTAGTGGAATCGTTTATTGTGATTCAGTTATGTAGTAGATGTCTTGAAGAGGGCGGAAGTTAGTTTAGAGATTTTTGGAAGTTAGTGCTCGAATTATTAACACAGATTTTTATAAAAATAGACTGTATTTGAACAATAATTTAAACGTAAAAAATGGTATCTATTAACAAGAAATGCTTAGAAATGAATAGAAGATAAATAAAACTAATAATTTAGAATGAGTAAGATAAATGGACTAAGATGCACCACTAAAGTAATAAGTATAAATAAAAACTGTATAGGGAAGCTTAAACTGCTGCTCGTATATGAAGACATCTGTCCTAGTGTGCGACCATGGTTAGTTTGGTGACCACCGATTTAGGTCAGTGGCAGCCTTAGCCGTGCTTGCTTTGATGACAGCAGCTGGCTACCGATTTAGGTCAGTGGCCAGCCTTAGCGGTGCTTGCTTTACCCTAGCGGTAGGGGTATTTACCCTTGGTTTCTTTGTTTGCCTGCGGCCTTGTCTTGAAGTCAGGCAGCTGGCTAGGCCACTAGTTGTAAATTATTCTTTCTTTGTTATTATTGTGAAGGTTTGAGATTGCTATGACTTTGCCATGTCATTACACCTACATGTATTTACACTCGTAATATTAGGACCATCTCCCTCTGAAACATACACTTTGTTTAGGTAAATCAGATGGAAATAAATAAATAAATAAATACCTACATATTATATTTATCTCTTAATTTTCAAAAGCCACTTGAAAAATATTATAATCAATAATATAAAAAAAATAAAAATATTTCTAATCAATAATTACAAATTAAAGTTCACTTTGAAAAATTATTTAATTAAAAAAATTATTAAATAAAAATAATAGATGTGAAATTTCTTTAAAGAATAAAAAAAATATGAAAAACAGTAAAAATGGTTCTTGGATAGAAAAATGATGATGGAAAGCCCCCACCCCCCATCAACCCCACTACTAAACACAATTAAACTTTTTCCATCAATTTTTCGTTAGTTGAACTTTGGTAATTTTCAATTTTATATAATATATATATATATCTATGTGTTTATTATTTTTTTTTTTATGTTGATTAATTTATTTTTAATATTTAAAAAAAGTTTTTATCAAGGTAAGAGAGTGAATAATTTACAATTTCTATCTTCAGTTAAAAGATAAACTGGCTGAAAAGAAAAAAAAAAAAAATGAAAGTTACGCCTTTATTACTATAATTATTGTTAATTTTTTATATATATAAAGAAAAGTAAAGTAATGCCTATTTTTTCAGGCGGGCTTAACGTCCAACTACCAAATTAGGTGTCGTGGACGGGGGCGGAAGCACCTACTTTACTATTAACATTTTTTAAACAAATATAAAATTTAGTTATACGCTGGACTCGAACTGGGGTCCTCCCACTTACAAGTCCATGCTCATAACCAATACACCAACACCCGCCCCTTTTTATATATATATTAATCAATCATATAAAACGTTTACTACATGACAGTTTAATGAGTATGTCAGTACTTTATATAACATAAAATATTCAATAAAATCTGATGAGTGTTAAAATTTTAGCGGTTGCACGTAATGTTTGAAGATTAATGCCACGTTAAAGTGATAGTCCCGACTAAACCGCCGGTGTTCTAGAAGAGATTACAGTAGTTATTATAAACTATAAACAAGTAAACTTCAGGTTTGTCAACTTTATGGTGTGCTAAGTTTAACAACAAGATTGATGCTTTTAACTGGTCGTGATTCATCTCTCTCTCTCTGTATCACTCGCTCACTCTTTTTGTCTTTTTAGTTTCTCTTACTCCTAGTAACAGGAAGTATTTTACCTATAAAACCTATTCAAACATGAATACTATAAACATATCTCTATCAACAACAAGAATCAGCTCTTGTGAATTATTTCTTCTTCATAAATCTCCGGCATTTAAATTGGGAGTTGCGAGATTTACTGTAAAACAGAGCAATTGAATTCTCTCTTCGTGAAAGCAAAGCCTTTCTGACTTCCGCTAAGTTCGTAATGTCCAGACTGTCGCGGAATGTCTCTTTGTTAACGCCGGAAAACAAACCTTATTCAAGTGAACACGAATTGTGGGTATTATCGTTAGAAACGGTTAATGAAAGTTTTCCCTACATCAGAATGGATACACACATACTAGAGCAAGGTAAAAAGTTCTTGGCCTAACCCATAGATGGGGCAGTACTACAAATGAAATCAATATTACTTGTTGCAAAAGTAAAATACCAAATGTGTGAATTTAAGAAGCTGTGTAAAGTAAGAAGCGTGTTATGTGTTTTCGACAAAATGAATAAACTTGAATATACCGTTCCGTCATAAAATTCTTCGTTTTGGTTGGTGGCTCGCCAGCAGGAAAATTCATCCGAAGTTGGTGAAATTGTATAAGGAGTTTGCACCTACCTTCGTTATAACAGTCCAAAAAATAGACAGCTTAGTTTAAATGTGGTCGTACATTGATTGAAGATTGATCCACGTGAAGGACAGCTAGAAACTGCCACTACCGAAGGAAATATCGAGAGATACACAATATGGTTCAAGATGATCGGTGATTAAAGGTGGATAAGATAGCTAAGGCTGTAGGCATCTCAGAAGAAAGGATACGGCACATTTTACGCGAAGAACTCAGTATGAGAAAGCTTTGTGCGAGAAGGGTGCCGCATATGTTAAATGCTGATCAGAAACAAATAAGGAATCGAGTTTCTCAGCAATGTTTTGCCTCCGTTTTAAGAAGAATCCAGCCGATATTTTGCGCCGATTTGTTAGGATGGATGAAAAGTGGTTCCACCACTTTAGACCTTAATCAAAAAACAACAGTCCAAGCAGTGGGTAGAAGCCGGTAGCTCTGCGCCGAAGAAAGCAAAAACAATTGCAACGGTTAGAAAGGTTATGGCTGTTTACACAGATGGTTCGGCCGCCAGTGCTTCGTGTAATGCGGGAGCTGGTGTTTACTGTTATGCATTTCAGCTTTCCGTACCCGTTGGCAGCTGGCCTCCAATTTTGATGGGGAGGTGACTGCGATTAAGCTTGCTCTCGAGGTACTTGCCAAGGAACCCTGGACCAAGATTGTTTTGTTTTGAATCCTAGGGAGCAATTCTAACCATCGCTAACCTTGGAATCAATGGTTAGCGTGGAATGCTGTAAGGACCTAGCCGACAGTCTCATCCGACAGGGAAGAGATTTAGTGTTGCAGTGGGTCCCGAGCTACTGCGATATTCCTGGCAATGACTCGGCGGATACACTAGCCAAAGCAAGCAGCAATATGCAGCTGCCTAATAAAAGAATTTCACTGCACACCGCAAAAAGAGTAGCCACAGAGTCCTTCAGGGGGTACAGAGTGGTAATGCTGAATGAATACATGCGGCGATGTTCAGAGGGCAGCAATGGACTCCATTGTGCGACCCCCAAACCCGACCGCCTAGTGATTTGCCTGGGCAGTACGCTGTAGCATGCTTCAGATTGGCCACTGGACATGACTACTTGAATAAACACTTACATAGAATTGGTGTGGTTGATTCGCCCAGTTGCTCATTGTGCCGGATGGCAGAAATGGATGCGGACCAGTTACTTACATGTGTGGCACTGCAGGACGTGAGAAGTGGTCTACAAGAATCGTCTCTGAAGAGCCAAACCACATTGTACTGGGCTGTGAGGAGTCGAATGGCCGAGAAGGCCAACGACGAGGGCGTTGGATAAAAAAAGAAGAAGAAAGGTTATGGCTAGTGTTTTGGTATTCCAAAAGGATTCTTTTAATTGACTACCTGTCTAAGGGTGAACAATTACTGGGGAATACAACGCACTTCTTCTTCACCAGCTAGATGAAAAAATTAGAGAGAAAAAGCCTGATTTGCAAAAGAAAAAAAATCCTCTTTCACTAGGACAAACTACCCGCCTACAAAGGCGCTTTGGCAATGGAAGAATTGAGGGATTTGAAGCGAATACGAAAATCATAATTTGCTAGAATATCCTCCGTATTCGCCAGATTTGGCTCCATCTATTTCCCAAACCTTAAAAAATTTGTGGCTGGAAAATCTTTTGAGTCAAGTGAAGAAGTGATAGCAGTGGTAAATGCATATTATGTTGTAGACCTTCCAGAATTGCACTTCAGGGATGGAATCCAGTTATTGGAGAAACGTTGGACAAAGCGTAATGAACTAAGAGGAGATTACATTGAGAAATAAATGCATTTTTAAAATAAATAAAAAACTCATTTTCACTACTAGGCCGAGAACTTTTCACCTTGCCATACGCAGGCAGCTCAGCCCAGTGAGCAAGTATGAATGCAGGCGCTGGAGTTTACTTCCCTGCGTACCAAATATTTCAACTTGTAGGGAAGAAAACTACGAATTTTAATGGAGAAATTGAAGAAGTTTTTTAGCCTCAAAAGCTAGAAACACAGTCGAAAGTTTTTATATATTAAAAAAATCATCTTTTCCAATTTGCTAATGAACTCTGTACGGATTGTGCAGTACTTCTTGAGATTCAAAACTCTCCTAGAAGAAAATATGAAAATTATATTTCAGGGGGATACTTTTCCATTGCGTTATGCATGGAAACGTGCAAGCTGGCAGATTGGTAAAAGAGAGATCACAAATGATTCAACTAGGTACACAAAATGATTTAACATTCAATGTTGCCAGAAGCTTATAAGTATCACATAAAGGTCACTCCCCCTTTACATACATAACATAACATAACATAACTCGTTTATTTGCTCTAGAATATTTTACAATTCCTTGGCAAAGGAGTAGTATAAATTACATTTATGTACATTAAATCAAAACTTAGTTCCCTTTTCTAATACTGTTGATGTATCTTATGAAGATCTTGCCCCGCTGGAGGGGGTGTGTTTTTACACACAATACTCAGATGCTATTTATTTGGTTTAATTGGGTTTTACTGTATTCACTATAAATAAAATTAGCAATAATATAGTTTATTTCTTTCTTTATATAAAAGGTATTTTAGGTTTGAATTTTTAATTATTTATGAAGGGCGCACGAGCGAGTAGTGGTTTGTATAGAGTTTTGAATTAGAGTGAGAGTAGGGCAGACTAGCTAGCCCAGAGGGGGCTGCACACAGAGGTCCTGCCCTCTACTGTATGAATTAAAAATTTCAATTAGTTACAAGTATTTGTTACTTCCTTTTAAATAATAAAAATGCCAAAGAAATACAATACTAATAATGTTGAAAAATAAACAAAAATTAATATAATGAAATAATAATAGTAAAATAATAAAAAATATAATACAGTTGTTATACCCTAACATCGATAAATAAATAAAATAAGTCACTAAACACAAAAGCAAATTTACTAGGAGGATCATAAAACTACAAGTAAAAAATAAATAGAAAGAATATTAAAAAAAATCAGAAAATAATAATATACTGGCCTCAATATATAGATAATTCATTGTAATAATTACTAAGTCGATTTTCTATTTTTTAAAGTTGCAGACACAAATTTAAACAGCGAATTTACTTTCAACATATTTAGGCAACTAAAAAAAAAAAAAACAAAACATTTTGTCAGTTGGGGATAATGTTTCATTTAAAACAAGATGGTTTAAAAATTTGGACCGATTCAAAGTAAAGGCAGGACATTCAAACAGAAAGTGCTGGATGTCGTCCTTCTTATTAAGTTCGCAATTATGGCAGACACCCCCTCCGGATAGAATACAAATCTTCTTCCACGCAACAAAATTCTACTAAATTTTTTACCGGCAAGTCTGATCTGTGCCACTACCCTTATCTTTTCAATATCACACTTATACCAGAGGTATTCCTCTGTTAGGCCTAAACGGTTAATTTGCCTGTAACACGAGGTGTGTAAATTAAGTAATGAGACTGATTTTCTAGTGTTCGATCTGGCAACACTGGAGACGCGGCGCATGCGTGGTAGGGCAAGTAAACATCTGATACACGTCCAGTGAAAATTTGAAAATGCTAGAGTTGTTGCACTGTCCGTAGTGACTTTTTTTGTGAGCAAGGTTTTTTCAGTGCGTTTTTAAAAATGAGTGACATCAATTACGAGCAACGTTGTGCTATCAGGTTTTGCTTCAGACTTGGGCACAGTGCAACGGAAACGTTTGAAAAACTGTGCCAGGCCTATGGAGACAATGTTTTGTCGAGAGCACAGGTTTTTAGGTGGTTTAAGTCGTTTGCAGAAGGAAGGGAATCAATTGAAGACGAGCCTCGCAGCGGAAGGCCTTCATCTTCAAGAACCGACGAAAATGTTGGCAGAATCCGCGATCTCGTGCGTTCAGATCGTCGTTTGACAGTCCGAATGATCGGCGAAGAGTTGAATTTGACTCACACAACCGTTCATCAAATTTTGACTAATGAATTGGGGATGAGAAAAATTTGTGCAAAAATGGTTCCGAAAAATAGTATTTGGCCAGTAATAACATTGATGTGGCTCCTCAGCCTCCTTATTCACCCGACTTGAGTCCATGTGACTTTTTTTTGTTCCCCAAATTGAAAAATCACCTCAAGGGACGGTCATTTTGGAACATTGAAGAATATATTCAAATAGCCGTAACCGACCAACTAAAGTCTATTCCAGTATCCGAGTTCCAGCACTGCTATGAAGGATGGAAGAATCGTCTTCAGCGTTGTGTGGCTTCCCAAGGTAGTTACTTTGAAGGGGACAATGTTGAATAGTAATTTTATTTGAATAAAAAAAAAGATAAAAAATCACTCTCATTACTTAATTTACACACTTTGTAATCTTATAAGAACTATTCCAACAACCGCAATTTTAATCGTACAGCCCAAATACATTATTGTTGGATTCTAAAATTGTCTTTTTACTTTCTCTTAACTCCTGTAAGAGGAATTAGGTGGGTAATCGTGGGGTCAAGATGTGGTTCGATATTGGTTTTTCACCGAAATAATCCGGTGGTGGTGGTCGTGGTCCCCCTGAGTCCAAAAAAGTGGTTTTTAGCAAATGGTCGTGTGTGTGTGTGTCTGTGTGTATGTGAACAGCATAGCTCAAAAACGAAAAACCGTAGAAAGCTGAAACTTGATATTCCGTTTAGGTATCACCATGCGATCTGACTGTGCGTTATCTGTCAAAATTCCTCAACCGGAAGTACCACTTTACAAGTTGTTTTTTTTTCCTTTTTTGCGTTTTTCTCAAAAATGGCTGTAACGATTTTCTTTAATCATGGTACATCAACTACACATACAAGGAGCTACAACTGTTATTTGAAACATTTCTCTGGGAAAATTCATTTAAGGGCACTTTTGGGGGAGGGATGGGGTTAGGTTTTCCTCTAAAGTGCTATTTCAGTTTATTGCACAATTCGGTCATTTAAATAATGTTAATTAGAATTAAATATGTTGTTGAAATTCCGAGTTTGAGGAAAATCGGATAACCGGAAGTGCTTTTGTTTTAACACTTTACTAAATGATTTTTTCACTTTTACGCGATTTTCTCAAAAATAGCCCAGACGATTTTCTTGAAACATCACATATAAACTAAACATTCAAAGATCTACAACTTTTATATAAAACATTTCTCTGGAAAAATTCATTTAAGGGCACTTTAGGAGAGGGGGTAGGGTTACAGTTTCCTCTAAAGTGGCATCATACTTGATTATACAACTCTATCATCCAAATGAAATTAATTAGAAATAAATAGATGGCCAAAATTCAGAGTTTGAAGGAAATCAGTAAACCGGAAGTGCGCTTTTACTGAATAGTTTATTTCAATTATCGACAAATTTCATTAAATTTGGTACACTAACCTTTGTCAATTATAATTTTGAGAACTGGAGTAAGAGAAAGTTGTGTGAGTGTTTCACACTAGATTTTTTTACTGCAGATACAAACTGGTAACTTGCATTAAGCATTAAATAATCATAACCAATCCCTCTTTACATACAAACACTTACTTTTGAAACAGAAAAAGAGTATTCGTTAAAAAATTATTTTCCTCATAATTGTGAGTGAAAATTCAATATCACAAATTACACACGAACGTATGACTTCCTCTCAAAACGATAAGTAACCGTCAACAAGTATACGGGTAATAAGGATAAAATAAAAACTTATCTGAAGTTTCTCCATTTTTTTCTTTTTTTTGTAACTTTTTCCTTTTGAATGTTATCCAGTTTTTCAAGATCTAATCTTCTATATTGGAGAACGTTCACTACGCGATTGTAACTTTTCTAAATCAAAGCTAAGTTAGAACGTTGGATTTTTTCTCGATGGATTTATTCTTAATTAAAAAAAACTCACAAACATTTTCTTTGCTGTTTTACCTTGAAGGAAAATTTTTTTTTTTTTTTTGTTTTTTTTTATGTTTATATGAAACTAAAACTAGTTTTATTTTTGTGATTGCTGTTCACCCTGTAATGATAGTAAAGTTCCATAACCACTAATCATTTTTAACATTTTTACAGCTGATTAGACGAGCTTTTTGTGTATAAAATTGTATAAAATTTTGGGAAATTGAATTTTAACAGACATATATACGTCACGTGATTTTCTGAGTCCGAAATAGTGAATTTTAAAATTTGGCTATACGGGTGACCAGAGTTATATGCTCCACCCACTTTTTTTTTAAACGGCGGGAAATTTCGAAAAAATAGAAAACACGTGTTTAATCATTTTTAGTCTAGTTTATTTTCAGTGATTGATCCATTTTTTTATACCCCAATATCCCGAGATACAGCAGCCAACTTTTTTTTTTCAAATGGAACATTATATTTTTTTTGCATATTTTTATAGTAATTGAGCCTCTAAAAAAATTAAAAAAAAAAATTTAAAATCGGTTAGGTTTTTCAAAAGTTATGGTAATTTAAAATATGAAAAACAAATTTCAGTTTAATGTCACAATTACCTTATTTTTTCTTTAAAGAAGCTCTTCAAACTGGGCACCATCAACGGATAGGCAAGCCAAAGCTCTGGACTCCCACGCTCTGTTTGTAGCAGCACTAGGTGGCAAAGTCAGCATCTAGGCAGGCTAGAGTTATTCGACGTTCCATATCTTCGACTGAAGACACGGGATTAAGGTTACTGTACACTTTATTTTTTAGATATCCCCACAAAAAATAGTCCATTGGGGTTAAGTCCGGAGGTCGAGGTGGCCATTGGATCGGACCATGAGTTCCTAACCACTTTTCGTGGAAATTTCTGTCCAGGTAACGTCGAACAACTCTCGCTTTATGTGCCGGGCAACCATCTTGTTGAAAATACATATCTAACCGACGTTTTAGAGGAACATCTTCAAGCAGAACTGGCAAAATATCTCTTAAAAAAGTTAGATACCTTTCACCAGTTAAGTTCCCTCTGTAGAAGTATGGGCCGATTAGTTGGTTTCCTCAAACTCCACACCAAACATTTGTAGAAAAAACAACCTAATGGCGTGTGGCGAAGGTAACTTGTGGATTTTCTTCTGCCCATATTCTAAAATTCCAACGATTAAGAAGGCCATTGTTGGTAAACTTTGATTCATCAGTCCATAAAATTGTGCATTTTTTGTGGGGATATCTAAAAAATAAATGTACAGTAACCTTAATCCCAAGACTTCAGTCGAAGATATGGAACGTCGAATAACTCTAGCCTGCCTAGATGTTGACTTTGCCACCTAAGTGCTGCTACAAACAGAGCGTGGGAGTCCAGAGCTTTGGCTTGCCTATCCGTTGATGGTGCCCAGTTTGAAGAGCTTCTTTAAAGAAAAATAAGGTAATTTTGACATTAAACTGAAATTTGTTTTTCATATTTTAAATTGCCATAACTTTTGAAAAACCCAACCGATTTTAATTTTTTTTTTTTTTTTTTTTTAGAGGCTCAATTACTATAAAAATATGCAAAAAAAAATATAATGTTCCATTTGAAAAAAAAAAGTTGGATGCTGTATCTCGGGATATTGGGGTATAAAAAAATGGATCAATCACTGAAAATAAACTAGACTAAAAATGATTAAATACGTTTTTTCTATTTTTTCGAAATTTCCCGCCGTTTAAAAAAAAAGTGGGTGGAGCATATAACTCTGGTCACCCTATATATACACTCATTTGTTTGAATTACCTGTTGCAAAATTGGTTGGTAGTGGCTACTGTTTTGGCTTGAGATCACAAAATGATATTGTGGATCCCATTATAGCCAACATGTCTACCCTCTCATATCCTTTTTTATTAGAAGAATTCTGTACACACATAAAAACACAAACACACACATACACTCACTTTCGCAAATTTTTGACAAAATTCTAATACAAATATATATAATTCTTAAAGCATTAAAGGAAAGTTGCATAAAAAAAAAAAAAACACAAGACACACACATAATGATAGATAACAATAGTGAGTTACGGTCTTTTTAAAAAAAGAAAAAATAAAAAAACATTTTTTTTTTTACCAAAGTTTCGACAAATTTATTGTCCTTTATCAAGGCCTAAAACATACAAATACAACGGGTTTCTTTTTAAAAGAAAATCAGAAACAAAAAACAGAAAGTAATAAAAAATAAAATATATAGATTAATTTATATATATATATAATTTTTTTTTGTTTACTTACATAAAAAAAAAGACTTCTTACTACAATAAACTACTTCTACAAGATAAGACTACTACATAACCATAAGGAATTTAACCTTCTTATTTTTATGTAAGTAAAACAAAAAAAAAAAAAATATAAATTAATCTATATATTTTATTACTTTCTGTTTTTTTTGTTTCTTGATTTTTGTCTTTCTAAAAAGAACCCGTTGTATTTGTATGTTGTAGGCTTTGATAAAGACAATATATATTTGTCGAAACTTTGGAAAAAATATAAGTTTTTTTATTTTTTATTTTTTAAAGACCGAATCTCACTATCCTTATCCATAATTATTTAAGAACGGTCGAGAAGAACCTTCTACTCACTGTAATATTCATTTGTTAACTATAATAAATAATTATACCCTAAAGCGTTGGATATGAGAATTCAGGATTCAGTGAGAACAGTATTGACCCCCCACCCCCACCCTCCAAAGTATCGAGCTAAACTTAGAAGTGATTCTTGGTAGTGAAGGTCAAAATTAAATGGTGGTGGGAAACACGGTTTCCTTACCGTAACCTCTCCACACCCCCCCCTTCCAATAAAAATCGCTCTCTGGCAAGTCTTGGCTCTTCATGGGCTGATGCGCCAATTGATTGTTTATTTATAAATAATAAAATTATAAGTACCTATCACTTATTATGTTATCAGAAATACCAATAACAGTTATAGTGTCAGTATTTCAACCCTGCTAGCTTTGAGTTAAATTAATTTTCTATAATTTTAAAACACCTATACAAGACACATCAGCTAAATGTAGAGTACATGAACTATCTGCTACAGTAAGTAGCCTTCTTATACGATATTATTGGTGTATTATATATAATTAGTATTATGAATTAGCGATAAATTACTTTAAACTGTTTGTAAAAAAAAATCTGATGTGAAACACTCACACAACTTTCTCTTACTTCCAATTCTCAAAATTATAATTGACAAAGTTTATAGTTAGTGTACCAAATTTAATGTAATTCGTCCAAATTCTGCCATTCAAATTCGTCAAACTCAAAAAAACTGTTCAGTAAAAATGCACATCCAGTTTGCTAATTTTTTGGAAACCCAGAATTTTGGCCATCTTTAAAATTAATTATTAAAATTTCTAATTAATTTTGTTTGGATGATAGAATTGTATTATTTATTAAGAATCTTTATTTATTTAATTGTTTTTTTTCCCCCTAAAAAACCAAATACAAAATTCAATTCAATACTTCAGAAATAAAAAAACAACTTCTAATTTAAAAACAAAAGACTAGTTATGATAACTTAAAGATAATTCGTGGTCCTAAGACCGTCTGAGAAGTTCAGTAGTTATATAATTATTGTCATAATTTATTATTCCAAGAAATATAATTATCATTATTTTACTATTATTATTATTATTACGCAAGGCTTAACAAATCTGAGAACATTTAGGCATTTTTTTTATTTTTTTTTAAATTATTATTTATTATTATTGTTGTTATTTTAAGCTATATATAAATACATAAAATTATTGAATTAAGGTAT
>JAAEAF010009757.1:0-33180 GCA_011037195.1 Triatoma infestans
GCACTACCGGTTAACTAAATTTCTTAAAATTCGGAATTTTGGCCATCTATTTATTTCTAATTAATTTTGTATGGATGATAGAACTGTATAATCAACTGTAGAGAAAAACATAACCCCCACCCCTCCCCTAAAAGTGCCCTTAAATGAATTTTCCCAGAGAAATGTTTTGAATAAAAGTTGTAGATCTTTGCATGCTTAGTTTATATACGAAGTTTCAAAAAAAAAATCGTCGTGAAGTGGCCATTTTTTGATAACATTGCGAACAAAGAGAATAAATCATTTATACAGTGGTAAAGTAAACCACTTCCGTTTAGACGGCGGCGTTTTTTAAATAAAACTCAAAACTAGATCTGTCTAACAACGATAAAGTCGTGAGGTCCGTGTGCGTAATTAACAACATTATTTAGATGATACAGAATTGTCTAATAAACTGAAATAGACTTTAACATGGGAAACCTACTCCACCCCCTCCCCCCAAAGTGCCCGTCACTGTTGCATTTTCCCAGAGAAATGGTTTTTGCAATAAAAAGTTGTAGCTCTTTGAATTGTGGTTGATAGTTCATGTTAATTACAAAAATAAAGAAACTCGCAAAAAAGTAAAAAATCCAGACTTGTAAGTGGACTTTGACCGTAGTTGAGGCAAAAATTTTGACAGATAACGTAGATGTCAGATCCCTGGTGATACTAAACGGAATATCAAGTTTCAGCTTTCTACGGTTTTTCGTTTTCGAGCTATGCTGTTCACACACGCACACGCACATACACATAAGAGACCATTTGCTAAAAACTACTTTTTTGGACTCAGGGGACCTCAAAACGGATATTTCCGGTGATAACTCGATATCGAAAATTTGACACGATTACAATACTTCCTCTTACTAGGAGTAAGAGAAAGTTCTGTTGTGTACGTTTGTGTATCTGTGTAGATGGGCCAATTTTTCTCCAACAATTTTCTTTAAACCTTATATATTATTTGGACATATAAATAAATATCTATCATTTATATTTTGTTCCATAGAAGATTTATTTTTGGGATAGCTCTGAGGAAAGTTGCAATCGTATACTTTTCTCTTAATAAGATATTTCAGTTGTAAGTATACAACAGCCATTAATAAAAAATTACTCCCTTGTTTATAAATTGAAAGAATAATGACACTTACAAAAAAAAAATAATATCCATTTTACTATAAAAATATTATAAAAACTTTTCTCATCACCATATAAGACACAATTTTTCTGGTTGTTATTTCATCAACAGCTAACTAATTTATCTTTAATTTGGAAAAACAATAATTAATTTGAATTAATTATATATTTTTTTTTAATGAACAAAAATTGCTTACATTTTTTTAAACCTAGTTCTTTTTTTTTATTTTTTTGGAAGATAAAATTATTTTGTCCATCAGATATAAGAAAATATTAATTTTTGTGTTAATTATTTATTAATTCGTATGTTTCTTTTTTAAATTCATTCATTTAAAAATTGATTAATTATTTTTAAAAGTATTATTATCTTATTTAAATGTTTACAAATTAAAATTAATGTACAATTTTTTTTCTAATAATTTCTTAGAATTATATTTCAATAAAATTATTAATTTGTTGATAGCTAAATTATTTTATGTTTTCAATAAATTAATTTAATTAAAGAATACATCGTTTTTTTTGAATTGAGCGCTGGGTATAGTATTTTATGCTGCAAAGTAGGGGGACATGGCCTAAACTCTAGTTGGCTGTGTGATAATACCACGGAACAAGTGTTAACTGGTGGGGGAAACTGCCGAATCTTGGTGGGCCATACCCCCTCCATTAATACTGGCAATCTGTTATTTAATTGTTTGCAGGACCTTTTTTGTTTCATGTTAGATTTCCAATTGATTAACATCATTTCCATTTAGATTTTTCATTGTCATCCAATTACTTTACTGTTTATTTTCTAAATTCTGTTTCTTTTTTTATATAATTAAGTTAATTTAATAATGATTTAGTAATTAATTTAATATGTGTAATATTTAAAGTTACAAATCATAGATGAATACAGGGTTTTTGCTAAACAATTTTCAATATTATTTAGAAAGAATGTTAGGTTGCATCTTTTTTTCTTTTTTGTATTAACACACACTCACACACGGTGTCTAATATATGATGCTCTTAGTATGTCATGTTCTCCTGATACAAAGTACAGAGACCTAGATCATACTCTGGTTACTTTACCACACGTCCCATCCTTATTATATACACTAGTAGACCAAAGTGCATTCTCTGACGTTCTACATGCATCGAATGCAATTCGGGTGGTGCACACGTGTACATGAATACACGTGCAACTTTTATGCATCTTATATTGCATTTATATTTTAGTTTTTCTATTTAAAAAATTTAGCTTTTTCTAATGCTAATTGCAATATAAAAGGGTGGACCAATTTTCACGAATTTTGTCAATTTTTTGGCACTAATCCCATGGTCCTTTGTGGCCAAAATTTATCCAAAATGAGGTTATTGACCTCTGCTAAGAAATGCATTTAAGTGCATTTTATTTTTTATTAATAATTTCCTCCAATTTAATGACTTTGTTGTTATTATTGTTGTTGAGTATTATTTTTTTTTTAATATATATTAATAAAATTAGGGTATACCCACTTAATTTCCTGTCCTTTGAGGTAAATAGGAATGCAGTTAGTGAAGGTCACAATGCAATCACTATCTTTTTTACTATGTTTTACACAAAAATGCTTAGAAAATTTTACACTATTATTGTTAAAACTATTTTAGCACATGAGTGGGCCAACTCCATTGCCGAAAATCTAATGGAGGTGGGCTGTTGCTATGACGTCAGTGCACTAAACAGGAGGCGTGGTCAGAATTGCCGAAATGTTATGGTGACGTCATCAAAGTGGTAATGTGTCAAAAAAAAAAACTTAGATAAATAGTGTAATATTAAATAGGTATGGTTGATTGTTTATAGGAAAGACGTATCCGTGGGAACGTATAGCACCGCCTTCATAGCCGCCTCCGAACACATATAATATTATTAAGATAGCTGTATGGCGGGGCGGGGGTCCTTACTTTTTTAAAACATATTGCATTTTCAATATGAGAAGTAATAGGCTTGTATAAATGTATAAGAGCTCAACACAGTTCAGTTGTTGTTGTAGAGAAGTGAATTAGGTAGGGAGAAACTTGCTTCAGTGTTTGGACGGTGCCAGCCGGGAAGGACACATATATATGATGCGCGCGCATTTTGTCCTCTCCCACTGTACAAAACACTTAACACAAAGCATTCAATGCAACCATGTTTGTGATTTTTATAATATTATATTGTTTGATTTCATCTGCATCTTTTATGTTTTATACAGTTTCTTATAAAGTTTTAGGAATATAAACTACTTATATCCATACAAGAATCTTATTTCTAATCATAAAATATGTAAAATTTCGTACTAATCTCTTGAATGTATATGGTTGTTTAAAAATGGCAGTCATTCATTGTAGTTACGTCGCAATTAATCACTTATATTTCTGCGTTATTTGTTGAATCATTATTATTTTTAAGCTAAGCTTTTGATTTATAAATAATTTCAGATTGATAATGAAAACTTTTTTTTCCACTTTTAAGCCATCAAAGACAAGACCGACATAATAATGTCCCCCCCACTCCAATCACATGCTTCCCACGCCCATTTTTTCTTTTTCTTAAATGTTCAACGCAAAAATAAATAAATAAAACAGAACCAAATCGGTTGCCAAATTTTATCTATTTTGCATAGTAAAGTTATTGCTATTTAAGAGGTAATTTAAAATAATCTTAGACGAAATTGTTAATTACAAAAAAAAAAAAAATTAGTGTGAAACATGATTTTTAATCCAACATTTTAAACCATTAATAAAGTCTCACTTCCGGTTAATGGAGTTCGACCAGAATCTTTGGATCTTTCTGGCTCATTCTTCCATCAATTGCCGCTCAAGTCTGCCAAGTTGGGGTGTGAGGGTGAGGTAGTGTACTTAGAGAAAGTTGTTTGACGGAGGATTCACACTAGACATACCTATTTACTTTCTTTTACTCCCAGTAATTTCGGAATCGAGTTTTCACCGGAAATACATGTTGTAGGGTCCTCTGAATACACGCACAATATGTTTTTAGCGAAATTTTATGTGTGTATCTGTATGTGCATATGTGTTTTTAACAGATTATCTCAAAAATGAAAAGTCGCAGAAAGTCGCTCAAACTTTGTATCCCATTTAGATACTCTACACCGCATCCATCAGACACGAAGTTTTCAGGCAAAATATATCCACCGGAAATAATACAATTTAACTGAATGTTCTTTTTTTTCTGCAGTTTTTCGTTTTAACCTAGTGTCGAAGAATTATCCAACGATATTTTGCTATTTATGAAGTATTAAGTAGTATATATAATAAATGTTAACGACTGGGACTGTCCCCTCCCCCAAACGCTTTCGACAACTTAAAAGACTTCTGGGACAACAGATCTAAACTCTCCCTAGACAACAAAAGACTAATTTATACGTACATCTATTTTAAAGCCTATCTGGACGTACGGGATAGAACTATGGGATTCAACCAAACGCTCAAATCTCCAAAGACTCCAGAATCCCTACAATCCAGAATCCTTCGTAACATTGTAAACGCTCCTTTTTACGTCCCCAACTGAACCATTCATACTGATCTTAATATACTGTTCATAGCTCAAGTCGCCCAAACCCGTTACAGGAAATTCCATATTAACCTACAGACTCTCACAAACTCTTTAATTCTACACCTATCTTCCCGAACACTGCCTAATAACCCTCCTAGACGTCTTAAAAGACAAATGGCCTCGTGATCTCCTCTCAAGTGAAGAGAGTCAATAGTGATTTTGTATAGTTTTTGAGTGTTACCATTGGGTCGCTTCTCCACTCATTTTGTATTTATGTTACTTTGTATGATTGTTACTTAATAGCGCTATCGCGCTGATTGTAGCATGAATAAAGATTAAAATAATAATAGTTTTTCGTGATTTTTGCAAAAACGCCACTAATGATTTTCTTTAAACTTTGTCTACTATCAAGACACATAAATACCTATAACTTTTATTTGAAATATTATCCAGAGAAAATTGCTGTTTTGGGGGTTCTGGGGGGAACAGTATCTGTCCTCTTTGGGAATTTTGGCAATCTATTTATTGATAATTAATTTTGAATGGATAGTAGATTAGTATAATCAACTTAGATTACCACTTTAGAGGCAAACATAACCCCATCCCTCCCAAGAAAGTTCCCTTAACTGAGTTAAAAATCGTTGGGGGCCGTTTTGGGACCTGTAAAAACAATAATAATAATGTTTTGGTGTTCGTTACGACCGCTGTATTCAATGTTGTAAATTGGATGGGGAGGTTCGGATGTTGAAAGAACTCTTTATAAATTTCTACCGACGTTTCGGCAAATTTATTGCCTTCTTCAGGGTCTGTACAAAGGTTTTAATACAAATCAATAAAAAATAGAAACAACATAAAATATGAACTTAAAATAAATATTTTCAAAATAAACTATATAAATAAACTAAATAAAAAGTATGATATATATATAGCACATTTAAATTTATTTTAAACTATTGTTGTAGAACAGATCAATATTAAACTAAATCACAACTATTAAAACTTTGACCAATATGTGGCATATATATAGAGTAAAGTATGGAAATAACTTAGGAAATGTATTTACAAAAATTTTTCAGTTAGAATTGCAGTAATAATTACTCTAGTTTAATCTGTGACATACCATCACCAAGTGTTACGGACATTGGATGGGCCAAGGTTTATAAAGGGCTAGGAGAGCGGATGGGAAAACGTGTCTTATCTGTATGTTGTTTTGAAAATTCCAGGAGATTGTTATAACTGAGGAGGGATAGGTTTTTGATGTCTGTTCTAAAATTGATAGATAATTTATCTTTTTTTTAATATGAATCATTTCCAATATATTTCTTCTTTTTTTTAATTATTATTGTTATATAATATATAATATATTATGTAATATAATAATAATAATAATAATAAAACAAACTTTTTTTAAAAAATAATTAGGAAGAGATTTTTTTCACTGTGACATGTAGATTATTGTTGTGGATTATTGCACTGCGACCTGAAAGATCTATTGTTTTGTCCCTGGAACCTTCTCCAATGCACAGCCGGCCTCGAAGCAGTGTTCTCTAGCTACAGACAACACTGCCCATCACCGTAAAGTGAGTTGTAGAGGCTCCTATGAAGAAAAAAAATCTAAGGGCAGCATGCCCTGAGAACTCCGCGTTGCTAGTCCAGCACCCTAACACTGAGCTAATCCCTTCCTTCTCCCTTGGCTTTCGCCAATTAACTTTAGGGACGGAAACCCTAGTTTGCGTACTGTATTTGTCCTGGTCTGAAAAGTGTAGAGTGTATATAGTTTTAAGTGTATTGTGTTCTGTTCTGATGAAATGCATTGAGTACCCGTGGGGTCGCCACTTCCCAAGTAACTGCATGCAACAGATTCCCCCCTTGCAAGACGCCACTGTAACATATACACATCCCTTATTTTACTTTAAATATTCCATTTATAGCCATTAAATACATTTCTTAAAAACATATAAAAAACAAAAAAAATGAAATGACAAAAAAAAATATAAAAAATGTTGTATTACTTTAAAATCATGTGTTTCATGCTAATTTTTTTTTTTTTTTTGTAATTAACAAAATTTCGTCTAAGATTATTTTAAATTACCTCTTAAATAGTAATAACTTTAGGATACAAAATAGATAAAAATTTGTTTTAAATTTGTCAACCGATTTGGTTCTGTTTTATTTATTTGTTTTTACAGTGTCCGTTTTATGAGAAAAAAAATTTATAATCCTTAAATGTAGGGGACATTTTAGAGAAAACAGCAGAAAACTGAAAAGCAGAATTACTTCTTCAGTAAAAACGCACATCCGATGATCTGATTTTTATCAGAAATCGGAATTTAAACAATATATTTAATTCTAATTAATATTATTTAGAAGATACAATTGTGTAACTGAAATAGCACTTAAGAGAAGAACCTAACCCAACCACTCCCCCAAAAGTGCCCTTAAATGAATTTTTTTTTTTTTTGTTTCAAATAAAAGTTGTATCTCTCTGTATTTGTAGTTGATATATAAAGTTTAAAGAAAAATCGTTGGAGCTGTTTTTGAGAGTATTACAAAAAATAAAAAAAGAATCAGTAAAATGGTACTTCCGGTTGATGAAGTTTTCCCCGAAATCTTCGTGTCTATTGCGTTGGTAAATACCAGGTTTGCACGTTTTTGAGATATTCTGGTCAACACACACGCTGACACACGTACACTGACTGACTATTCGTTATAAACATATATTTCTTTCGAATTCAGAGGACCCGAGAACATGTATTTCCGGTGGATTTATAATTTCGTAAAAAAAATCTTACAAGGGGGTCGCAATAAAACTTCCTTCTAACTAGGAGTTGGAGAATATATCTAACTTGGATTCTTTTAATTTACGCATCACCAGGGAAACCACTGGAAAAGGTTATTATTATAATATGCTTTGCATATCAATTATGGCTAACCAGACTTTACTGGTGGCACCGCCTTTTAAATTAAATGTGATGAAAGCTTGAAAGTCCTTACTATTTGCCGGTAAGAGATCTACCTAACTTTATGACTAGGCGCCCTACTACGTCTGTGCGACTATTTCTATGTCCCCTCCTGTCATCTATTTCCTTCAGTATCTTCTCGTTTAACCTCTCGAATTTACCAGCTTTATTTACCGTTCTTTTACCCCCTGTACTTCACCATGGTTTTACCCTGTTTCTTTTTTCTCAGTCAGCCTTCTTTAATGCTTTTATATACATTTCCCTCTTTCCTTTCCAGTATCTTCCCTTATTGTCTTACTTCCTTCCTACTGTAATGGAACAGTTCTGCCCTACTAAAAACCCCATCAGAGCGTTCAATTCTCCTTCTTACCTAGTTAATATATTTTCATAAGGATTGCCATAAGAAAAAGTGTGAGTCTAGAAAATGAAAAAAAAAGAAAAGTAATCTCACAATGCTGCCCTGAAGACTATGAACTTTATGCAAAAAGCCTTCATGAAATTTTATTAGCCAATAAAATTATTACTTATGCTTTATATTTCATATTATTAGCATATAAAAACCGTAAATATGGATTAGAAAGAAAAAAAAAATAAACAGCAGTAAAACCTTAATTATTTGGAAAAATTCTTACTTAGTGGGCTTAAACACTAAAATTAGTAATCTACGTTATTTGAATATAGATATATATGATCAATGTTAGTTATTATTGTTACAAACTCTGCGGTAAGAGGATGCATTAGATTTTTAGAATTTGAAATCTAACAGAAAATACAAAAATTTGAGAATCAAACAAAATAGCTTTGATTAAACTAATCCCAAGTAGAACTTTCAAAACTCTCTTTTAGTAATGGATAATAAACAAGAAAATCAGAAAGAAATATACGTATCATATCTGACACGTATTGTTAATAAGGGGCGTGAGTAGGTACTGAAAAAAGCATTAACACAGCGAACGTGTTAAACTGGACACATGTACCAATTACGTGAATTTCCGCCTGAAACATGGTTGTAAACCTGCCCGTAAGCTTTGAATATCTGGTCCTTGGCCCATACACTTCGGCTCCATTCCTCTCTCCCGGTCTCGACTCGTCCGTTTGCCAAAATGCAGACAGAGAGGGTGCAATATGTTCCATTGTCTTTTGATACTTACCCTTCAAGGCAAATTTAGACTTGAAGCTGTATTTCTTAATTATTCCATCTCTTGGAAAGTTCCAGAGAGGGGAGTTGGTAGATAGGGATAATCACTCGCTGTTAATGGAATATCATGTTTTAAGCCTTTAATTTTTTCGAGATACTAGTCTACTCATTTTCCTGAAAATCGGAATTTTGGCAATCTATTTATTTCTAATTAATTTTGTTTGGATTGTAGATTTGTATAATCAACTGAGATACCACTTTGAGCCCCCTCCCCTAAAAGCGCCCTTAAATGAGTTAATCGAAGAAATGTTTCAAATAAAAGTTACCTTGGCGCTATCATCTAAATAATATTAGTTAGGACTAAATATATTGTTAAAATTCTGAGTTGGAAGGAAATCGGTTGATCGGAATTGCGACTTTACTGGAACAAATTATTTCAGTTTTTTGTTTGCGATTTTCTTCATAAAAACACCGACAGATTTCATTAAACTCGATGTACTTTCTATATATACAAAGATCTTTCACTTTTATTAGTAATTTTTACTGAGTAAATTTACTTAAGGGGGGGGGTTGAGGGTGGGAGGAAAAGCATGCTTTCCCCTTAAAAATTGTTGAATGAAGTTTGAATTCTCCCATTCAGTAAATTGATCGCCACTATACATCCAGTAAAAATTATTATGTTTGATGAGAATAGTCAAATTATAACTCTGTAAATTCCAGTAAGAGAAAGTCGTGTGAGGGATTCATACCAGATTTTTTTACTTTCTCTTATGCGTAGTAAGAGAAAGTGTTGTAATCGTGTCAAATTTTCGATATCAAGTTTTCACCGGAAATATCCGTTTTGAGATCCTCTGAGTCCAAAAAAAAGTGATTTTTAGCAAATTATCTGTGTATATGGTGTGGGTATGTGAACAGCATAGCTCAAAAATGAAAAACCGTAGAAAGTTGAAACTTGATATTACGTTTAGGTATCACTATGGGATCTGACGGTACGTTATCTGTTAAAATTCCCTTACCTGAAGTACCACTTTACTAGTTGGATTTTTTACATTTTTGCGATTTTCTCAGAAATAGCTCCCACGATTTTCTTCAAACTTAGTATATCAACCACACATACAAAGAGCTACAACTTTTATTTGACACATTTCTCCAGGAAAATGCATTTGAGGGCACTATTGAGGGAGGGGTGGGGTTAGGTTTCTACCTAAAGTGCTATTTCAGTATATTAGACAATTCTGTCATCTAAATATATTATTACAATTAAATTGTTGTTGAAATTCTGAGTTTGAAAAAAAATCGGTGACCAGAAGTGCACTTAAATTTTAAACACTTTACTAAATGATTTTTTTTTTTCACTTTTTCGCGATTTTCTCAAAAATAGCTCCGACGATTTTCTGAAACTTCATATAAACTAAGCATGCAAAGATCTACATCTTTTTTTTAAAACATTTCTTTGAGAAAATTCATTTAAGGGTACTTTTAAGGAAGGGTTGGGGTTACAGATTCCTCTTAATGTGGTATCATAGTTGATTATACAATTCTATTATCCAAGGAGAAATAATTAGAAATAAATAGATCGCTACAATTCCAAGCTTCAAGGAAATTAGTAAGCCGGAGTTGCGCATTTACTGAACAGTTTTGTCATTTTTTGACGAATTTCGTTATATTTGGTACACCAACTATAACAGTTGTCAAATTATAATTTTGAAAACAGGAGTAAGAGAAAGTTGTGTAAGTGTTTCACTCCAGATTTTTTTCTATTTATAGAGAGCCTCTAAAGATGGCAAACAACATCGGGACAAAATACGCTTACCAAATTTTGTATTTTTACTTTTATTTGCCCTAGAAATCATCTGGCCGATAAGCGAGCCATTATTTTATTTTATCACACGTAATTATTTACATTTATATATAATTATTCGGAATTTATAGAAAATAAAAAGGTACATGATTGTACAGATTAAAACACATCAGTACATTTATATATTTTTATTAGGGTTTTAAAAAGCGCCACCAGTAATAAATACGTTTTATAACAGCAATATATACGTATATATATATAAACCTACACTCTCAGGTACTTCCTAAACTACCGCGATGACAGCTCACTTAGTAGGGGTATTATAATTCATTTTTTTTTTTCAGTTTATTATTCAATTAGAGTAATTATCACATTATTACTTTTTAAGTGTTTCATTAATGATTGATATAATATCCCTATAATTTAGTAATTTTTTTTTGACGAATTTAGTGTTTTTATTTTTTTAGAAGAATGTATCTACTATCACTTGTTAGTCATAAGACTGTGATGTTTTTCTGGAGATTTTCGAATATACGAGTATTAATCAACCTTTCATGTGACAGGTATTATACTCTTTATTATTTAATATGATCTGTAAAAAAATCTGATGTGAAACATTTCACACAACATTCTCTTAATTTTCACAGTTAATGATTGTGAAAAAATCTTTTTCAAAAATTGGAATTTCATTAAGGAAGTGTTTTTTTTTTTTATTTTTTTTTTATTTTTTATTGAAATGGCATTTTAAGTTGTAGTGGCCTGAGAAGTTTAAGGGAAATTACAGAAACTTTTTCGAAAGAAATGGGAGAAAAAAAATCGTTTCAGTAAAATTGATTTCCGGTTTCTTTAAATTGACTTCCGTTTTTTTTTTTTTAAATTGACTTCCGGTTTCTTTAAATTTACTTCCGGCATCTCAGTAAACTTGGAATTTCTTTGAAACATTTTTAATTGCCCTTAATAATATATAGATGAAGGAATCGTACAAAATAAGGAAATGATTGTTTCATAGGAAAGCCTAGTTGCCTTACGACCCCTTGAAAAAAAAAACCTTCAAAATTGTGAAATAATATTATCGATTGCTGATTTTTAACCAAAATCTTATTGTCCCGTCCCCTCAGAAGATTCTCAACGAAATATCAAATTTAAATTTTTAAAGACTTTCCGTTTATAAATTATGCTTAACATATGCACACATACATAATACGTACCATTTGTTAAAAAACCTACTTTCTTATTGAAAACATGTACCTACTTCTGATGAAAAGCTTATAATAGCTGTTTAAATTTAAGCTTAACGCAAGTCATTCCTCAGTAGAATTAGAATTAGAATGATGTAGGGGGGGGGGGACTAAGGCCCAGGTACTACAGCCTCCCATTGAGGCTTATTGTGCCAACCCCTCAAACTAGTAGTGGAAGCCCCCCTCTTCATGAGGTCCAGAACCTTCCCCACCAGAGCCTCCTGGAGCACGATTTCCTCCGGTCTCAACGTGCCGAAGATCTCGTACCTCAGTCTGCCGATTGCAACGCAATCAAACAACAGGTGAGAGGCCGTCTCCTCCTCCTCCTCCTGACACAGTCTGCACAAGGACTCTACATCCACTAACCCCACCTTGTGTAGATGTTTTTTGAACCTGCCATGCCCAGTAAACAGGCCCGTCATCAGAGAGATCTGATACCTGCTTAGACCCAGGATGTATCTGGTCCTTCTTTCACACAGCCCTGGCATGACCATTTTGCCGTGCTTTGCCCCAGTACTCAGCCACCAGTATCGGTTATGTTCCCTCCGAGTCCAGTCTCTCAGAGCCGCTCTCACCTTACTTTTGGCTACCCCTAGAGCAGTAAATTTGAAAACTAATCTGAGCAGTCATAGTTTATCAGGCAATCGATTTTTTTTTTCAAATTTGGAATTTTAGCAATGCTTTTTTTAGGTATATATTTTAATATTGTACGCATGTAAAACATATAATTTCACAGGATTGGCCGGGACTCCTGGCTCCACTGTTATCTTCAACTGCAATACCCTACCTGACATAGATCTGGTATGCAACCTTGGGGCTCTTTATTATTATTATTATTATTATTATTATTTATTTAGTTATTCTAAGGGCAGCGCCTTAAAAAAAAAAAAAAAAAAAAAAGGGTAGTGTGTTATCTGTCAAAATTCCTCAACCGGAAGTATCACTTTACTAGTTGGATTTTTTACTTTTTTGCGATTTTCTTTAAACTTGGTATGTCAACTACACATACAAAGAGCTACAACTTTATTTGAGACATTTCTCCGGGAAAATGCATTGAAGGCACTTTTGGGGGAGGGGTGGGGTTAGGTTTCCATCTGAAGTGCTATTTCAGTTTATTAGACAATTCTATCATCTAAATAATGTTAATTAGAATTAAATATGTTGTTGAAATTCCGAGTTTGAAAAAATCGGATAACCGGAAGTGCGTTTACTTTACCACTTTACTAAATGATTTTTCACTTTTTCGATTTTCTCAAAAATAGCTCCTACGATTTTCTTGAAACTTCTTATATAAACTAAACATGCAAAGATCTACAACTTTTATTTAAAACATTTCTCTGGGAAAATTCATTTGAGGGCACTTTGGGGGGGGGGTATGTTTTTCTCTAAAGTGCTATGACAGTTGATTATACAATTCTATTCAAACAAAATTAATTAGAAATAAATAGATGGCCAAAATTCCGTGTTTTAAGAAATTTAGTAAACCGGAAGTGCTCTTTTATTGAACAGTTTTTTTTAGTTTTCGAAGAATTTCGTTAAATTTGTTACACCTAACTATAAAATTTGTCAATTATAATTTCTGAGAACAGGAGTAAAAGAAATTTGTGTGAGTGTTTCACACCAGATTTTTTTTGTGTCAGATGCAGTGGTGGTATCTAAATGTAATATCCAATTTGAGCTCCCTGTGATTTTTTTCTTTCTTGAATTGTTTTTCACACAATACATAAATAAGGCGACAAACATACATACCCACACACATATTATTCGTTAAAAATATTTTATATCATCAGAATATGTTTTGACACGATAAATTATTTGGCACGATCATAAGTACTTAATCTTACAATATTAACAGAATGGAAAAAAAGAACAAACAAAAAACAAACATTTCATTGAATAAAGTAAAAAAAAAATACTTCACCATAAGCTGTTTAGGATGTATTACACACATGCCAAATAGATACTTGCCAAAATTCCCTTCCATTATACTATAAACGGAATTTATTTTTAAAGAATTGGTTGTTTTACCCACAGTTAATTGTTTATTCAGTAAGTAGATAGGCCAGTTTTGGCATTATTCCAAATTTTATCTATATAATTGTGTAATTGCTAGTCTAATAGAGTCCATTAATATGTAATGTTTTATTTAATTATTAATGACTGTATTTTGCATTTATGTGATATGAAATGTAAACTAGTGTAGTAGAAGTAGTTTAAAGTCTTCCTTTAATAACTTTTACTATTGAGGACAAGTATTTTATTCTGTCAGAAATTTAACTACCGCAAGAAATATGATGATGTTGTTACTGGGTTCGAATCCCACTTTTATTTGATGTGCATTATGGAGAAATCTCTAGTAATGTTTGATTGATATCTGGAGACTCTTTCTTCACTCCACGACATCGATCTAGCTGTTATAAAATTATGTTGTGCTTCCAATGTTTGTTGTCTCCTTTATATTTCTCCAAAAATATTTGCACAAATTTAATGTATATAAATATGTTTTATGTGCCTGATTGAATATTATTAACGAAGATTTCGGTCAGAAACCATCATCAATCAGTGGTGAGACATTTGTTCCACAAACGTTTTCACTTTTTTTTTTTAGAAACATTTTACCGGGAAGTGCTGTAAGTTTAGGCTAAACTATAAATGATAGAATTGTTTAATCAACTATGAGAGCACTTAAGAGAAAATCTTAACCCCCACCCTTCCCCCCAAAAACTCCCTTAAATGACATTATCAGGAGAAATGTTTCAAATAAAAGTTGTAGCTCTTGTGAGGGATGCAAGAAATATAAAAATATATTTAATTTGGAAAAAATCAAAATTATGAAGAATATGTGACAATTCCCTTGCAAAAGGACATTTCAGGTAGAAGACCACTATTGTCTCTTAGAGTTCATGAACTTGATAGCATTGTGTACCCCTTCTTCTCACAGGGGAAGATTTGAAATAACAATTAGAAGACATTCCTTTAATAGAGTTTGTTGTAGATACCGAAGCAGAACACTTGTTTTTCGCTCTCTTAGCATCAGTGCATATTATTAAGTTTATAATATCTTGCAAATAAACTTGTAGTTATTATTTCAATAGAATATATTTATTTTTAGCAGTGGTGACTACTTTCTTATTTCTGATACTTCACTCTCTTAAAACTTAGAATTAGAATTAGAATGCTGCAGGGGGGGGACTAAAACCCAGGCACCGCAGCCTCCCATTGAGGCTTATTGTGCCAACCCCTCAAACCTAGTAGCGGAAGCCTCCCCTCTTCATGAGGTCCAAAACCTTCCCCACCAGTCCCTCCTGAAGCACAATTTCCTCCGGTCTCAACGTGCCGAAGATCTCGTACCTCAGTCTGCCGATTGCAACGCAATCAAACAACAGGTGAGAGGCCGTCTCCTCCTCCTCCTGACACAGTCTGCACAAGGGCTCTACATCCACTAACCCCACCTTGTGTAGATGTTTTTTGAACCTGCCATGCCCAGTAAACAGGCCCGTTATCAGAGAGATCTGATACCTGCCTAGACCCAGGATGTATCTGGTCCTTCTTTCACACCGCTCCGGCATGACCATTTTGCCATGTTTCGCTCCAGTACTCAGCCTCCACTATCGGTTATGTTCCCTCCGAGTCCAGTCCCTCAGAGCCGCTCTTACCATACTTTTGGCCACCCCTAGAGCAGGTTCCGGTCCGAGGAAGGGAGCGTTCGCTCCCTCCCTGGCCAGTTGGTCGGCTATTTCGTTTCCTATGATCCCCTTATGCCCCGGCACCCATACTAGCCGAACTTTGTTGTGCCGGGCTAATGCCTCCAGGGAGTCTCTACACTCCCTGACCAAAGGGGAGGTGATTCTGAACGCCCGAAGAGCGTTCAGCGCAGCCTGGCTGTCCGAGAAGATGCATATCTCTCTATTTCTAGAGTCCATACGCAGGTTCTCCTCAGCACAGATCTTTATTGCATACACTTCAGCCTGGAATACTGTGGAGTAACCCCCGAGAGGCCTCGCAATACGTACCTCCGGTTTGACCCCATAAATCCCGGCTCCAGTTCCGCAGGCCATTTTGGACCCATCCGTAAACCAGGATCCCCCAATCCGGCCTCGTTTCTCTTAAAACTTACAAACACATATACTTACAAGCCCTTTTAATAAACCGCTCACGCTACAAGCTACCACTACACAACAGCACATCACACCACACTCTTTATATGTATAGAACACATTACCACTTTAAAGCAATTTCTTGGAGCCGTTTTCGAAAAAATATCAGTAAACTAAAAAATACATTTCAGTAGGTAGTTACTTGTCCCAAATCTATATTTATATTTACGTCAGGATAAATGAGGAAATGTTGAGGTAAGTGAAAATCTTGTGATTTATGCACAAAAGATAATTTCCTTAAATAATTGTACATTTATTTTAAATATTTTTCCTTATTGCAATATGCAAGCTCGGTAGTTTATTGCAGTGAATTACCCAAAGAATGATGTGAACAAATCATATATTATTTAACCTTGCAATGTACCTTGTAAGTATAATATGTATAAACAACTTCAGAACCTATTTCCAACATCTTATTTATGACTGAATTATTATGAACAGTTTTTTTTTTCTTAGTTTTGAATATGATTAGTTAACTTTCAATAATAATTCAAGGTAAAAAATTTACATTTTTAAATTTCTACAGTAGGTTATGTGCTATGTTGTATATACTCTGTTGTATATGACCTGTGAATGGTATACCTTTATGATTTTATTACCTTATTTCATTTATATTGATTTTTACAATATCCATTATTCCTATTATTTACACCTTTTGATTCTGGTAGGCTTAATATTTATTTTAGTTAATATTTTTTTTTTTGGTTAACTAGAATCATAATTTAAATCTGGTTCAAGATTTAGATATAATTTCTATTTAATGATGTTAAATTTTATGTTTTCTTCCATATATAATCACCCATTTACACGAATGACCTCATCTTTCTCGATAAATAAATTATAAAATTGAGGGAATTTATTTATGTATTTATTCAAAACTAACACCGGTAGCAATATTGACAGACCTCCCACCCACCCTTATTTTTGAATAATAATAGAGTATTTTTATGAATATAAATTATATATAGTTTTTTTTTTTTATCATTGTTCGTAGGTGTAGGATTGCTATTTATTTCTGGGTGAGCCGATTTGCTTTGGTCAATTGCTTCCTGAAAGGAAATTGTTTACAATAATTTTACGTTCATTCAGCTTACACCCTCCGTCGCCTTCCATGCCGACTGAGTAAACCCCATCCTTAATGATGAAGAGAAATAAAAATTCTATGGCGCTTCAGCCCATGAAGGACCAAGGCTTGCCAGTCGGCGATTTGAATAGTGGGGCGTGCGGTAAGCACGCCGCAGTTCCCATGTCGTTTAGTTCCGGCCTTCGCCACCTAGGGCACTACTAACTGTAGCTTCCCATTTTGGGCGTGGGTATGTGGCGTCACCATCGCCCACCCTTCGGAGTACAATCAGCCTCTGGCCTCCAGGTTGGGGAATCTCTCACCCCGACCAATCCTATCCTGATCCTTTCCCCTTGTAGGGTTGCCTGTAAGTATCCTGGGTTACTGAACCCCTATACTTGAGGCAATGGACCGGAATCACTAGATGGAATCTGTAGACCCATCGGGCGTGCGATCAGTTACGCTAGCTCGTTAGATTTGAAATACTGTACGGGCGCAAGCACAGTTTCCAAGCCAATTGCTTGCAATTGAGGTTGGATTCTTAGTGGCCCGTTTTGTGTTTTAAGCAACAACTCCAATGACAGAGTTCATGTGTTGAGCGGGAGGAGACTCGCAATATAAATTAATCTTTGGTGTGCGCGGTTCACCAGAGCCTACTAGGGGTGCCTTCCCTAGCTTCTGGGATCACTTTGCGCGCTGATTGAGCGTATCTCAACCTGCCCTTAAATGGGTCAAGCGGGGGTGTGCCTAGGCACTTCCGCCATGGAGAGGTATTGCACTAACAGTCTCTCCATGGTGGTGACATCCCTCTCTTGTTAAATGATCCCGTTGCTTGCAACGGGGAACTGGTAAACCCGAGAGAGTAGGTACGGTCCTAAAACTACCCCTCAGTAGCAAGAGGGGTAGAAAGTAGCTTCTCATTTTTTTATCAAGATGCTGGTTCAACTCGGACTTTGCCCTCATAGAAACCGAACCCTGAATTCTCGCACGAAAGACGAGTGTGCTAGCCGTTAGGCCAACGCGAAGGGAACGGATGAAGAAAACCATTTTTATAATATAATCTCTCACTCATCAACATCTCTTTCTTACAAGCTCCTAGGAAAATATTTGGA
Organism: Triatoma infestans; assembly: GCA_011037195.1. Lineage (NCBI taxonomy): Eukaryota > Metazoa > Arthropoda > Insecta > Hemiptera > Reduviidae > Triatoma > Triatoma infestans. Next base: position 18,127 of record JAAEAF010009757.1, read on the forward strand.
CAGAAGGACAAAATAAAACTTTCATATTTTGGAAACTATATAATTTATAGAAAAGATTTTGGGAAGTTCTGATCCGATTATTCGGAAGGAGCTACAGTCTGTATTTATTACATAGAATAAATAGAATAGAATAAAAGCGGGGGGAACGGGCCTCATTCCACTGCGACCTATTTATCACACAAGAAAGATTTAAATTAAAAAAAAAAATGTTGTTCATCTATTCTTTTAAAAAAACTGATGCGTAACACTCGCCGAGTTTCTCTTACTACTGCAATGTACATATAATTATAATTGATTGACAAAATATTAAACTAAAGATATAAGCTACAACTTTTATTTGAAACATTTCACCTTGGTAAACTCATTTAAGGGGGTTTTTGGAGGAGAGGTAGGAATTATATTTTTCTCTAAAATGCTATTTTAGATGATTATACAATTCTACCATCCCCCACCCTCCCAAATTAATTGACAAATTATTTTCAAACATATGATTGAATGTATGACATTTTATTTCAAATATAATTTGTGGATTGGGCGATATTTTGGCGGTGATTTTTGGATTATAGTGTAAACACATTGAAATTATATATGCTAATCAATATATAATATTCCGCCACCTATTCACTTATATTAGAGAAACTTTGATCTTAGCCAAATGGTTGAAAAGCGATCAGACCTTCAAATACTTTTAGAAGCATATCTGCGAGAAAACGGATCTATTGATCGGGAAATTATCGAAAAAATAGAAGCTTTAAGCAGAATGTTTGAGGTTTAAGAAGAGATTCTTATAAATCGCCACTGCGAAGTGAGCAAACCAACAAAGATAGCCGTGTGATAGGAGTTTCAGGGGGTTTAAAATGAATAACTAAATACTATTACTACTGCACTATAATTAATATATATGCATTTATGATTCTAAGGACTTGACTTATGAGATTAAGAGACGGGGAGATAAACTCAATGAGAGATTGAGAGATAGGCAAGTGCTGATGTGTACACTCGATGTGTGTGTTTTGCTGATCGCACGGAAGGTGTATTTGCTCTTGAAGATGGTGATAGAATGAGGTCCTCCACTGTCCCTTTTTTCTTCAATTTTTTCCCTGTGGAAGGGGAAGTAGGACGGTGCTTCATCCCCAACCATTGGTTGGCATCGTTTCCTTTTATACGAGCTTGGCGTTTCTTGCGGACAGCAGGGAACTAATTTGACTTGTGATATGCCATCACAGCCGTACACAGATCGATTTATGCCAATATTCACCTATTCCAACGAATCTTGGACCTTAACCACCAAAAATCTCTCCAAAAAACCAAGTCTCCAAAATGAGATATTTAAGAAATGTGGAAGGCAAAACAAGAAGAAACAGAGTCCGCAACGTACCAATCAGGGCAAACCTCGGAACTAGGCTAGTAGAAGTAAAGATTGAGGAAAGTAGGCTGGGACACCTGTTATGTATGCATGTATCCTAGTCGATTAGCTAAGCTGACATATAACTCAAAAGTAGGCGGCAAACGAGAAAGAAAAAGGCTCAGGCTGAAATGGGAAGGGGGAGTTAAGGAGGGGCGGAGGAAAAGAGGACCAGAGTGGAGAGGGATAAACAAACTTGCCCAGGATCGTAGAAAATGGGCTGCCCTCTATAAAAGATATCCCAACACTGATTAGACGGTATCATTGATTATGATGATGATTAGAGAAAATGAGTAAAACTTTCCAAGTTTTAAGAAAATGTATAAATTTTATTATTGTATTAAAAGTAGAAAGTGAAATTTGTGAGGGTTTCCTATCAGTTTTGTTTTTGTTTCAAATAATCTAAAGGAATGCAAAATTATTCATTACTATGTAATATTCAATATTTATCAAGATTGCCAACCACTTTTTGGTATTTATTTATTCATATAGTTTGAACAAGCATCTTATATGACCTATCAATTACTTGGTTATCACATAAGATGCTTTTGCCGTTAAAGAATATCCATCGCTGAAGAATGATGATTATCTCGTGAAGTGGAAACTGCTCCTAGCTATAGCTGTATCGTAAACCACGCACAACACACTTTAGGAAATACGCGTCAACTTCAACTGAAATAAAAAGCCAATATAAAATATATAAAATCAATAAAACTAAATACATTTTTCTTTTTTTAAAGAATAAAAAAAAAAACAAAATTGAACAGAAATCCTAGGCCACAACAATGTTAAAGAACATAGTTTTAAACAATAGGAAATATTTTTAATGTTTAAAGGAAACGTGATATTCAGATAATATCTATGTATGGAATACATAAAAAGAGTTAAAAATGATAATAAATGTTGTTGAACATACCAATTATTATAAGTGAATGTATGTATGTAATATAATATAATTCTGTACAAGTTTAATGATGTTCATGTTTTGAATAAATTTTCATAAATTATTTATTCAACTGTATTTTGTATTTTGGATATATCTTTTCTTTTTTTATTTATATATATATTTATTGTAGGTAGATATAAATATAAAATAGAGACTTTTGGGAGGCCTTATTTGAGAATAGAATAACTGAATGTTATACAATAGTAATGAGTGAAGGATGCCAAACACGATCAAAAAGAAAGAGCTAGGATAACAACTAAAAATGCTCCTCAAGCGATGTCGGACTCATTTCTCCCCTAAAGCTGAAGCGTGTTTCATTCATGTAACATACCAAAGTAACAATATTCTATACCATTCCAGAATAAATAACTCAATAATAGAATATAAATGATATGAAAAAAAAAAGTGTTATGAACTTTATAAAAATATTGAATAATACAAAACGAAGTATTGAAAAGTAAGATTTTCTGATTGTTATTATTAATATCACGTTATAATTCGCATTCCTGAAATTAATCCGATAATCGTTGAAATAAGCATGGAGAATGCTGCAGGCTGGATATTTTTGGTGGATTAAAGGGTACAATAGGATCCAAATATTTGAATATGTAGATATAATGGCCAAAAAGATGCTGTTCAATTGGTTGAAGAAATTCCGGTAGTTAGTTTAGGAGATGTAACAGCAAGAGAGCAAACAGCAAAGAGAGCAAGAGTATCTCAACCGCTCTCTCGGACTGGAGTGGGAGAAGCTGTATAAATATAACGACGGACAGTCTATAAAACACAGTTAAACAGTTAAACACAGTTGAGAATTTAGTTCAATACATCCAATCGCTAGGTGTCATTATTCTGACCACTCTACTTTAAACATTTCTTTATTGTAAAGTCCAGGCAGTCTGTCGCTACTTATTAATATATATTAGTTAACCAGTATTAACCAAGTCTTCTTCTTAATACATCCTTTATATTGGTGGCAGTGTTTGAGATTCTCTTGCTATCTTTGCTGTTTGCTTTCTTACTGTTGAGATTCTCTTGCTCTCTTTGCTGTTTGCTCTCTTGCTGTTACAGAGATATATTAGTAATGCTCTGAAGAGTAGGTGTTTAGAATTATGGCAGGAAAGGAAAAAAAAAAAAAATAGGCAAATAGTATTCTGTTATCCAGTCTGGAATCCCTAGATACTGGATAATACCTTGGTTTAAGATAATGGATGGAGAATAGCATTTTTATATAATGATAATGATAACCTCACTAAGCGGCGGTAAATAGTCCCAAATTACGTCCTCTTTTACCACCAGTATATCACACGACTTCTTCTGCCTTCAGTTAAAATAATTATAATGGGCTTATTGCCTTTAAACTTGGAACGATTACTTACTCTTACTGCTGTAAGAGTAAGTATTCCGAATTCGCGTCAGTTTTGTTTATTCTTTCTGCCATATATATCTCTAGAATAATTTCATGGTTAATTTCTTTGATAAATGTTAACTTGCTTTGGTGTAATCTGCTTTATATTAATTGTATGCTTGATGTTTACTCAGAACTGAAGGATAAAAAAGATAATTTCCAATCCGACATAAGTTTTTATATTTTATTTCCTTTAATGAAGTAGCGCTTCTTTTCACATTGTATCCAAATGCTTATCACTCGAACATTTCAGTTAAAAACATCTTTTTACTTTTATTATTGCAGCTAATAAGAAAAGTACTGATGTCACATTTTTTCGATAACCGCAATACGATATTATCAATTTTTTGTAAGCGTTTTCCAAAGAAATATATATTTTTAGGCATCGCTATTAGCTTAAAAAAAAAAAAAAATCTGGTGTGAAACACTCACAGAACTTTCTCTTGCTCCTGTTCTCAAAATTATAATTGACAAATTTAATGAAATTCGTCGAAAACTGAAAAAAAAAAAATACAGTTCAGTAAATGCGCACTTCCGGTTTACTAATTTTCCTGAAACTCAGAATTTGGGCCATCTATTTATTTATAATTAATTTTGTTTGGATGTTAGAATTGTATAATCAACTATGTTAGCAGTTTAGAGAAAAACATAACCCCATCCCTTCCCCAAAAGTGCCCTTAATGAATTTTCCTAGAGAAATGTTTTAAATAAAAGTTGTAGATCATTGTATGTTTAGTTTATATAAAAAGTTTCAAGAAAATCTTCGGAGCCATATTTGAGAAAATTGCAAAAAGTAAAAAAAAATAACTAGTAAAGTGGTACTAATCCTGGTTGAGGAATTTTGACAGTAACATATTGTCGGATCCCATGATGATACCCAAACGGAATGCCAAGTTTGAACTTTCTGCGTTTTTTCGTTTTTGAACTATGCTGTTCACATAAACACACACACACACACACACACACAACCACACCACACCCGCACCAGACAATTTGCTAAAAAACACTTTTTGGACTCAGGAGACCTCAAAACGGATATTTCCGGTGAAAACTAGATATCGATAATTGGACACGATTACAATACTTCTTCTTACTAGGAGTAAAAGAATGTAAAAAAAAATGTTTTAGCATGTGGTCTGTAAGTGTCACTGAGGAAGGGATTAGCTCAGTGGTAGCGCGCTGGACTACCAACGCGGAGGTCCCGAAGCCTCTACAACTCACTGTCCGGTGATGAGCAGTGTTGTCTGTAGCTAGAGAATGCTGCTTAGAGGCCGGCTGTGCATTGGAGAAGGCTCCGGGGGACACAATAGCTCTTTCAGGTTCGCAGTGCAATAATCCCCTATAACAATCTAATGTGTCGCATACACACGCACATCTCCAAATAATTGTTAAAATATTTTTTTTCTAAATTGGGGGGGGGGCTCAAAACATAACTTCCGGTGAAAATGCAACACTATCCTCGTGAAAACTTTAGCTTTGAGTGAAAGTCAAATTTCATTTTGTGGTCATCCACCAGTTTCGGGCGTTTGCCTGTCATCAGGAAGTTTTGATAAAACACTGCGATAACACAAACTTGCCCAGACCAAAATCAGTTTTATACACTCAGTGATGATGATGGGCGAACGTCCGAGACTGGTTGATGACCACAAATGAAGCTGGGGCTTTCTCTGATACTTTCCAACTCTACGGACCCAACCATCACAATCATATATTATATCTTGAAATGGCACTTCAGAGGAAATTCTAAAACATCATCCATTTCCTAGGACACTTCTTAAATGACTTTTTCTCAAAATAGTTCCAAATAAATGTTTAAAGAAAATTGTTTGAGCTGTATAATAAACCAAATAAGAGATAAAATCTTTTCAGTTAAGTGGTTAAAACCGGTCGACCGATTTTGACTAACATTTTATTGTCGCACCCTGAGGTAGAACCTAAATGAAATACCATGTTTAGCTTACTTCAGTTGTCCGTTTTTGAATTATTGTTTGATAACTATAATTTATGACAGGAAAGGAAAAAAAAAAAAAGTTGAGGATACACAGAGATCAATTTCTAAAAATAATTTTTTTCGGACTCAACGGACCTCAAAAAGTATAGTTCTGCTGAAAATTTAATTTCGAAAATTTTAAATTTTATACAATCGCAAAATTTTTTTGTGACAAAGAATGAATTTTTACTTTTACCTGACGACTATATTATACAGGGTATTTCGATGAGTAGCAGAGCCTTTATTCAGGGATGCCAAACTGATGGAGCTCAAGCGGTATTTTTGCGGCCCTTTAATCCGGAAGATCAAAAATTGTCCGCTTTTTAATTTGCCTGAAAACTTACATGTAGAATACCACTGATTTCTATCAGCCATAAATATCTATAATTCAATACATCTACGACGTGTGTAGAGTTCGATCTATCCAGTGATGTTAATTTCAATTATTTAATAACAATTAGACGTAAGTCTGAGAAGGACACATTCACAGCGGAAAAATAAAGAATTAAAATATGAGTGAGAATGGAAATTCCCTTATTTACTTCCCTAGTTCAATAGACGAGTGACACAAATCTCATTTCCTTGCTAAATTCCAATCCTAGAGATATCTATCATAAAGAGTTGTTTTTTTAAGTACTAGTTTAGAAATTATCGTATTCAATGAACAGACTACAAATTCTGAATGAAATAGAGTTGATAGAAACAGAAAAGTGATAATGGTTTATGAGTCAATATAAATTTTAATTATAAACTTATCTATAAAATTTATGACAATAATTGCTGGCCGTTTGTATATATGAAGATGATAAATTGATTTACCGTTACAAGTGCAATCAATTTATAAACTGTATTCTTTAACACTCACTTTTGATTATTTTAATGTACAATATTCTATAATTATGTTGATAAATATTTTTTGCTCCCCCATATTAGGCCAAATTTTTAAAAGAAGACGATATTATTTCTATATGATAAGAAAATATATTTTTAGTAAAATATAAAATATTTTCTTTGACAGTTTTAATTAATTAAATCTATATGATGTGCAATTAGAGCTGTTTTTTTTTTTGCCACCTATAAATTAACCAATTTAATTGTAATAAAAGTAATAAAATGAATTACTTTTTGAAAACAATCAGAATAGTAACAACTGAACAATAAGAAATAAAAATAAACAATACTCTATTGTTTTAATTATATATTAAATTTTTTATGATCTACAGAATATTGGTAATAATAAAATTACAATGCTATGACTCCATTTACACTAACTGTTGTCACAAGCTACTAGCTAAGTTGAACTATAATAGTAGCCCAACTTTGGTGGAGTTTTCATTTTCTCTCTAATTTCCTACTAAAAAGTAGATATTAGCTAATAATTATATATTATTCACTAATTTATTCTAAAGGTTTTAATTTAAAACCTTCAAAGATTGTGCCCATCAGAATTACAGGATCTTATTATCTACACGGTCTGACTTCATTTGCCTAACACTAAGATTTTGTTGTCCAATTATTCAGCCAAGAAGTATGGAATCAAATCGGCTTAAAATTTATTTTTGAATAAAGAGTTGAATAAAGAGAGTATTTTCCCCTAATATAATTTTCCAAAAATATTGGTGTGGAACAGTCATATGACCTTCTCATACTGCAATTTACATAGCTTTACTGATAAATTTTCTTCAAACTTACATATAATCATAAAAAACTAAGGATATGATCATAATCAAAGGATTATGACGATGGGACAGGTATTTATGGAATCTTTAATAACGGGATTTTATTAGAACGGGCACAAATGGAATGGATAGGTCATTATGTTAGGTTTTATTGGAGACATAATGAGGATCATTGGTAATTTTTCGTAGGATTTTGGACTGTAAGGATTGGATATGGTAAACGTTGGAATGTTTAGGGAGCCCCATACCTCTAGTCCATCTTGGTCGTAGTAAAGTTTTGTATGGTGTAAGCTTCCATCATATAATCATAAATGACAAAGGACTAAATGACATAAATCGGCAAAAGATTAACGTGGAACCCATACATCACACTTAAAAGTCAGTAACTTAACCTACGATACAAAAGATTATAAAGACTACTGGAATCATTCAACCAAACTATTAATGGAAAACAAACGACTTATTTACACTTTAATTTCGTTAAACCACTCTGGGGACATAGGTATAGAACTATGGAGCACAACTCGGCATTCCAAACTCCAGCGCATCCAGTCATTCCTGCAAAATCCTCAGAATTATAGTCCATGCTCCCATCTATGTTTCCAATGATCTCGAAATACCATACATAATAAAAGTAGCAAGCATACGATACAAGAAATTTCCTAAAATCCTTATCCTCGCAGACTAATCTCCTAGTTTGTCTTCTTTTTTCCACGCCAGTGGACTCCGATCTGCTATGTGAGTGAGTAAACAGCCTACAAACGTGTAGTTGTTTAGTTGATCACTAAAAAAAATGTAAATTACACTGATTAACAAAGGGTGTTGTTTCTTACACTCTGTTAAGTGTACTTAATATATTTTTTTGGTATGCTGATTCTGAAAATAAGTTCAATATTTTTCCATTACAAGTCAGGATTTTGAGAAACTTTTGTTCACAACTTTCTCTAAAAATACGTACCGTTTTATAACTATATTTCTCGTTTGCTTTTTTACTATATATATGTATACTTTTTTTTTTAAATGAACTTGATCTGTCTCACCTGTAACATGTCCGAACATGTTTCAACAAGTTTTTTATGCTAACACTCTTAAGCCACGCCCCTCTTTGTTTTAAACCAATCGTAGTTAAGAAAGTCATGTCTTGTTATTAAGGGTAAATTATATGAACAGTTTTTGTTACGTGTATGGTGAATTAAATCTCCAGCAGCATAAGAGAAATATTACATCTACAATAGAAAAAGCTTATTAGTCCTATTTCGGTTTTAAAATTAAAACTTAAGACAATCTTGGACACCTAATACTTAATATACATGTTTCTTTGAGAAGCTAGTTAAATGGTAAAAGCTCTGCTAAGCCCAGTTTCCAGTGACTGTAATTTGCTGCGAACAATCGAATCATATAACGGACTTACTTTGAAAAATATATTTGAAAAATTCTTTCATGATTATTGCTTTTAGTGTTTTTTGAGGCACCCTCAACATCAAGCTCAAGAAAATTCCTTCCCTCTAAGTCGATTTCACAATAATTTGTAATCGACTTTTTTTTAAACAATAAGAGCCGATTAATGTATTGCTAAAATTCTGTGATTGAAGAAAATCGATTAACCATAAATGTGATTTTATAGAACGGGTTTCACCGGTTTTTTTGCATGTTTCTGCAGCCCACTCGTCACAAGAAAAATAAATGTGCCCATTTATATAACAGGCAAACAACTTTAAAGTCTCTCTTTTTTTTTTTTTTAAAGCACTAAAATTATTGTTAAAAACAATATTTAAACAATAACAAAAATAATTTTTGTTGAAAATATATAAACGGTTGATATTGTTGATTTAAGTAATGTTTACTATGGGTTGGATATTGTTTACTTTGTCCTTTATACATCAGGGGGTTCTAGATAAATGGAATTGGTAAGACGAGATGTGGTATCTAGCAATACACACACTGAACTCCCACGTTACGTTAGCCCCTTTTCTCTTGATTATCTTCACCGCCCCCAGACTATCGCCTCTTGCACTATATGTATATTAGATATTCATAGCTCTAGGATATAGCCATTTCTAGTGTGTGTATATATATATATATTTGCAGCACTACTCATGTGTTTACGACCGAATCTCTAATATAATTTCCTGCATGTAAGCAGATTCCTCTCTGGCAACGCCATGCTTCCACGTTTGTTGATAGGACGTTGCATTTAAATATAAAGTAATGAAAGCATGCCTTTGTTTATATTAAAAAAAAAATTTAAAAAAAATCCTTTACTTTGACATTAAATTAGTTATAATATAATGGATTAGTTTTAAAGTTGTTAACATTAGTATTTAAATGGTAAACACACTCCACTATACAACAAGTTCATCGCGTTGTAGATTCTGCAGCCAATTCCTTTGAGAAGAAACAGTACTGTACAGGGGCCTTCCTTGATGTCTCTCAGGCTTTTGACAGGGTGTGGCACGCTGGACTGCTGTGGAAACTCAAAGGCATCTTACCATATACCTATTTCCTTATTCTTAAATCATACCTGAGTGACCGGTTTTGCCAAGTTTCTTAGGGTTCATCCTTTTCTCCCTATTTCTCTATGAAAGCTGGAGTACCGCAAGGTAGTATCCTAGGTCCAATTTTATACACAATATACACGGCTGACCTTCCCCTACATCCTAATACAGTAACATCAACCTTCGCTGATGATACTGCTATTCTTTCCTCCCATACCGAACCTACTATTGCCTCCAGTCATCTTCAAGATCATCTTTCCTTAATAGAAGAGTGGTGCAAAAAATGGAAGATAAAAGTTAATGAAAAGAAATGTATTCACACTACGTTTACACTTCGTCACTACCTCTGGTATGAAATTAAATAACACCTTCCTACCTACTGCTGATAGAGTACGCTATCTTGGGTTATATATGGACAAAAGACTAACCTGGAACCCCCATATCAGACTGAAACTAATACACGATTTCTTATCCTTTCAAGACTATTAGACAAACGATCCAAACAACTTACTTTAAAAAATAAGCTTACACTATACGAAACTTTACTACGACCAATATGGACTTACGACTCTCTAGTCGTATGTATGGGGCTCCACTAAGCATTCCAACGTTTACCGTATCCAATCCTTACAGTCCAAAAAACTACGAAAAATTACCAATGCTCCTTATTATGTCTCCAATAAAACCTTACATAATGACCTATCCATTCCATTTGTGTCCGATCTAATAAAATCCCGTTATAAAAGATTCTATAACTTCCTGTCCCATCATCATAATCGTTTGGTTTAACAACTTCCTAGTCAAATCTTACCCGATAATCCATGCCGACGCCTGAAGCGTCAGTGGCCCCGTGACATTTTAAATTAACTTCAATTCCATGAAGTTAATGGGTATTTTCTTCTCATGTCATGTAAACATTCACTGCAGTTGGCAATAAACAAGTTCAAAATTATTGAATGAGAAAAAAAGTATTTAAATGAAATTATAGATCAGCATTCTATCTTACAAAAAAAAATAATAATAATAATAATAGAAAACTAAGAGATTAAAGAGTCAAAAATCTTGACAGATCTCATTTTTGGAAAAACTGAAGAAATGTAAAAGTCGTATAAAGGATTTTATCGAACAGTTTTATAGGTCTGTCTGTCCAACGTATATTTGCATATCTCTTTGTAAAAAGGAAAACTCGTGTGAGCGTTGCACACCATATTTTTATCTCTTTAATTAAAAAAAAATCAAAATATCTTAAATAATTACGAAAAAATGAAATTTAAAATCAATAAACGAAATTCGACTATTTTTAGGCAAAAAAAAAACAAACTATATAAATTTTATATTATATTCATATTTTTAAAGAAACTATATGTTCAAGTGCCATATAAGATGATGATATTTTTGTCATGTGGGACATGAGGAATGCGGTGAACAGCCAGAAAAACTGGATTAAAATAAAACCAAGGCGAAGAAGATGCTGACCGTCTCTCTCCTTCAGATCACAAATAACTATTCAACCAGTTCTGAAAGTTTTATTTCATTAAGAAATAAAAATAGAATAAAATATTTTCAAAGGACGGTTTTTTTTCATCAGTTTTTTTTTTTCTTTAATTTTTCTAATTTTAAACATATTTTTTAAAAAAATAAAAACTATACGTAAAATGATTTTTATCAATTTTTCAAAAGTTTCCGCGTTTCCGTTTTTTTTTTTTGTTTTTTTTTATGATGAATCATGAATAATGTTCTTCTTAAGATTTCTATCTATACGTCAGTCTGCAGTTTCTCACAATTATGCTGAAATTTCTCGCCACCATTTCACATCATAGGATACAAAGCTGTTTTTTTTTTTTTAATTTAAGGCGCGTCAACATCTACGGTCATTGGCGCCCTGAATGGGTCTTCTCAGTGAACTGCCGGCCTCCGGACAGTGTTTTCTCGTTACAGACAACATTGTCCATCACTGGACAGTGAGCTGTAGAGGCTCCTAGGAAGTGAAAATCTAATTGGTCAGCACCTCCGCGTGTGAGTACAGTATGCTGACCACTTAGCTAATAATCCTTCCCTAAAAAGCTGTTTGAAACAGAAGTTTCATTTCAATATTTTTATTAGAAAAGAGGAGCGGAGGAAATCAACATAGGATATTGTTACTAGCTGTATTAATTCTGTAATTAAAAGTCATATATCTTCAATTGTAGAAAAGTAAAAAACTTCGAAGTTAAAATTTTCTTACCTACCTTCCAAACTCATAGTTTTTTTGCCAGGAGCTTGGGGGTAACTACGAATTTCATACTATTGCCCAAAATTGTCTAGAATTCCTTATTTCTTTTGTAATAGTATCCAAAGAGAGGATCCATAGCAGAGAAAGAGACCACTCTCTGGACTAGAACGAGGGAAACTACATAAATATAGTGACGGGAGATAGGTATACAACAGAGTTCACTCGCCAGTCCCAACGTATCATTTACCTTACATTTACTACTCTACCATTTTAGTGTAAAGTCTAGGCAGTCAGTGTCACTTTTACATTATACAGTGTTCAGCCATATCTAGTTGTTCATTCAAACCAAACCATTTCTGTCCTTCATCATATCCATTACACTTTATTCCTAAATTTCTTATTTCAGAGATCATCCACCTATCTTTAATTTTATCAGTGATTCTGAAAATATCAGTGAAACTACAAATATCAAAATTCCTTGTAAATAATATTTTATAATTGAAAGTTTTTTTTTTTTTTTATAGAATTTTTACTTTCCATTTGTTCTGCTTTCAGTCTAATAACATTATAACTGTAAATTGATGTGAGAGAAAGACGTATGATTGCTTCAAGGGAGATTATTTTTGTACCCAGTTAATTAACTGAATGGTCATTAGCCCGGAGCCTTTCCAGTGCACATCCGGCCTTCGGACAGTGTTCTCGCTTTTCAGACAACACTATCCATCACCGTACAGTGAGCTGTAGAGGCTCCTAGGAAGAAAAAAAAACTAAGGGGGCAACACTGGATGCGAACCCAAGAACCTCGGTGTGAGAGTCCAACGCGCTACCACCTGAGCTAATCCCTTCCCTATATACGATTTTTATTAAATTTTTAGTTGTCTATATTGCTATATCGCACAACCTCACCCCTTCCTAAAAAAAAAGACCTCTTAAATGAATTTTTTCAGAAAAAAAGTTTCGAACAAAAGTTATTGGTCTTGTACGTATTGTAATTGGATAAAAAGTTTAATGAAACTCGTCGGTGTCTTCGTGGAGAAAATCGCCCAAAAAAACTGTTCAATAAAGAAAAGCACTTCCTTCCGTTCAACAACAGATTTTTACCAAACTTGGAATTTTCGTAACATATTTAATTCTAATTAATATTATATAGATTTATAGAATCGTATAGTAAACAAAAATTGGTCTTTAATGGAAAGAATAACCCCCACCGCTTCGCCAAAAACCCCCGCGTAAATTGAATTTTTCTGGAAAAACCTTTTAAAAATAAATTTATAACTCCTTAGAGGTGTATATGTAGTGATATTTTTCAAGGCGTTATTATTTTGTCGTCTAGTAGGACTTAACGAAATATCAAGTTAATCGCAATCTTTTGCGATTTCCAGATTTAGAGTTATGTAGACTACATATGTATACACCACTTATTCATCGACTTCAAAAATGCCTCTGATAGTGTCGTTCGCCAGAAACTATTTGAAGCAATGGAGGAGATGAATATTCCCTCAAAATTGGTCAGGCTGATTAAGCTAACAATGTCCGAAATAACATGTGCAGTGCGTCTTCAAACTGAGCTATCAGCTGAATTCAAAACAAATAAAGGACTGAGGCAGGGGGATGCTCTGGCCTGCCACCTGTTTAACCTCGTGCTGGAAACAGTGATCAGAAAGTCGGGTATACAAACCATAGGCACTATTGGTAATAAATCCGTCCAACTGCTGGCATATGCGGATGACGTGGATATCATAGCAAGATCCCTCCCTGCATTGAAGAACGCCTTCCGTGCACTTCAAGAGGCGGCGCTATCTGTTGGCCTCACGATCAATGAAGATAAAACAAAATATATGTATGTCGGAGGTGGTAGCGGGCCCCCTGGAGACAGACTTCAAATAGATTCCTTCTCCTTTGCGAGAGTTCAGGAATTCACATACCTGGGGTCCCAAGTTAATGCCTCCAATATCATTTCGCAGGAGATCGGCAAAAGAATAATGGCTGCCAATAGGTGCTACTTCGGTCTGGTCCGATACATGAAGAGCAGCCTGATCTCCAGAAAGACGAAGGCCAGGCTATATAAAACATTGATCCGCAAAGTTTTGACCTACGCCTCTCAGACATGGACCATCCCAAGGGTTGATGAGAAGAGACTCCTAATCTTTGAGAGAAAAATTCTTCGAAGGATCTTTGGTCCTGTGAAGGAGGGAAACATCTGGAGAAGGAGGCACAATGGAGAGCTTTATCAACTCTTCGGTGAGGCGGACGTAGGGCGCGTAATAAGACTAGGAAGGCTGAGTTGGGCGGGGCACGTGGCGAGGATGGATGTTGGACAGATCCATAGAAGACTGCTTGAGGCAGTGATTGGTGAAAAAAGAAAAGTGGGCAGACCAAGGCTGAGATGGGAGGATGGTGTCGCCGGCGATGCAAGAAGTTTGCTGAAAGTAAGAAATTGGAAAGCGGCTGCAAACAACCGAGATCAATGGAACGGACTCATTGGGGAGGCTAGGACCCTCTTAGGGTTGTAACGCCAAACAGATAGATAGATAGATACATATGTATATAAACTTTCTAAAAATCACTTTTTTCGGACTTACGGGACCTCTTTTTCCGGTGAAAACTTAATCTGGAAAATTGGAAACGATTTCAATACTTCCTCTTAACAGCTAGATAGTAAGAGAAAGTAAAAATGCTTCTCGCCAGATACCATTAATTCAATATAATCTGTTTTTTTTTTTAATTCAATAGAAACTTATGTCTACGTTTGGATTTAACTCCAGTTAATTTCTAAAAATGAGGTTAAACTAGAATTATCTTTACATTTCTAAATATCATCTATTACTGTTTCTAATAATAAGTAATTCTCTTCAATTATTTAAGTTGAATTGTTGTTATAGCTTCAAGGGAGTCCAAAGAGTGGGGTAATACGACAACTAT
>JAAEAF010009758.1:0-40316 GCA_011037195.1 Triatoma infestans
GAAATTAATATTAACGACTGGGTGACCTTCTATTCATCTATTTACTCCCCCCGAAAAATTATTGATGAATATTAATTTAGCACTTATGACCCCTTAATAGATGTTGAATTTTCATTAGATGAACTCCTTGAAGCCATGGATCGCTCTAAATTAAATAAAACACCCGGCCCTGACAATATCCCAAACGAAGCTTTTAAACATCTCCCTGATAACTGGACTCACTATTTGCTTAATCTGATGAATAAAATTTGGTTAGAGGAAAAATTTCCGACATCGTGGAGCCTTCTAAAAATGAAGCTGATATTAATAAAAAGGAACCCTAAAGATCCACTAAAGTACCGCGGTATTGCTCTTATAAATACGCTGACTAAACTGTTAACTCAGATGTTATCCAACAGATTAACGCGATGGGCGGAGACTAGTGGGGTCATTCCTGAGGAGCAGTGCAGGTTCAGGCTGGGCGCGGCTGTGTTGACGCAATTTTTACATTATCTTCCGTGATAAATTTACAACTTAAAATAAATAAAACAACTTTATGTTGTTTTTGTTGACTTCAGACGCGCCTTCGAGTGGGTGCCGCACGACCTCCTCTGGCTGAAATTGTTCAAAGTAGGTATGAGTGCGAAAGCAATTAGACTTATTAAACAGTTATACGATTCTGCGAGAATGTTCATTAGTAGTAATTCTGGGCAGTCTGGGGAGATTGGTGTCAGATCCGGCGTACTGCAAGATGAAATATTGAGCTCGTTATTATTTAATATTTATATAGCAAATTTAGTGGAGCATTTCACTCGTAACGGGGCGTAGGGTGTTGGCATTGATCCCTCACGGGACTTGCTTATGCTATTATACGCCGATGATCTTGCTATTGTTGAACATTCCTGGCAGGATGTTCAAAAGAAATTAAGAATTTTAGAAAATTACTGTTGCGAAAATGGTCTAAAAGTTAATAATAAAAAAACCGTAGTTGTTCCTTTTAAAAAAAGTGGGAAACTCTCAAATATTAAAGACTTCTATTTTGAAGACTTCGCCCTAAATGTCCAGAAGACATTCACTTATCTAGTAATTCCCTTTCCGTCATCTGGTAAATTCGCCCGTTCCGCAGCCCATTTTGTCTCTAAAAGCTCACATTCTATACCTATTATTCTAAATATTCTAAATTCAACTAAGAGTGATACTTGCCAGTCCAAGATATATCTTTTTGATAGCCTAGTCACAATTGTTCTGATGTATGGATCTGAGGTTTGGGCCGCTCCGTATGAAGAATTAGTTGAAAGGATACAGATTAGATTTTTGAAATCATTTGACCTTCCCCGTTCAACACCCGACGCATACGTCCGATTAGAGACAGGAAGAGTTCACTTGAAATTAAGAATTTTTAAACAATTAGTAAGATGGTGATTCAAACTTCTATTAATGCCAAGTGATCGGCTACCAAAAATTTGTTATTGTAGATTGTTAGAACTTTTTGAACATCGTAAGATTCCTTTTAACTGGTGCCATATGGTCAGAGCTTATTTATTGGAAATAGGAGCTGATGACATTTGGAATGCCCAGGATCCTCAACTATTGTCCCGTTCTCTCCCAAATTTGTTGGAGTCATTCAAAAACAACTTGATATCTAAAGATGTTTCTAGGTCAATCTCATCATCATATAACCGTGTATTTAGAAATATAAGTGCGTTGGGATATGGAGAATCTTATCTTTCACTACAGTGCCATATTAATAAGCTAAGGGTCTGTGCCCAATTAAGATTGTCCAGTGACAAGTTTAGTAGAATTTATTTTAATAATATAACATATAAATTTGAGCCTGATCAGTTATGCCCATTATATAACTATGTTAATGACAGTATAGGTCACTTCCTGTTATTTTTGTCCCACATTAAATCACTTTAGGCAGTTACACGTCTCAATTTATATTTCATACCCACTAGATGATGAATCTTTGTCTAACCTATCAATAATAGAATCTTATACTAAAGTTAACAGTCTCTTTCATTATGCACAGAAGTCATTAAAGTTAAGAAGTTTTATTCAAAATTGATTAGCTATTTTCTTTATTTTATAATGGATACAGTGATCTTATTGTAGCTAAAATGTTTTGATTCTTTTTGTTTTATTGTAATTATTAGCCATAAGAAGAATGTAATTTATTTTACCTTTTCTGGTACTGTATTATTTTATAATTTTCTTTGTATAATTTTGTGTAAATGACTCAACCCTTGCTGTAAGAAATTTATCTTAAAAGTAATAAAGTATTTGATTGATTGATTCATTGATATTGATTACACAGACGAAAGAGCTACAACTTTTATTTGAAACATTTCTCCGGATAAACTCATTTCATGGCAAAATAAACATAATTATAAACAAAATAAAAATATATATAAATAAAATTAATTAGAAATAAGTAAATTGCCAAAATTCCGAGTTTCAAGAAAATTAGTAAACCGGAAGTGCGTTTTTATTGAACAGTTTTTTCATTTCGCGATATTCTCCATAAAAACATCGACGAATTTCCATTATTGTTAAAATAAAAATTAAACACTATGGAAACAAAAATAAAACATATTTAAGCAATAAATATTTGTATATAAAGAAAATAAACAGAGAATAAATATATGACAATGACGAAGAGAATGTTTAAAAGGAGATAGGAATAGTGGAGGAAGTGAGGTTGACGGCCGGAAGTGGGCAGCTGGACACCGGAACTAGGAGTAGTGAACCAAACCTCCCATAAAAGCCCTTCCACTCCGTCAATCAACCTTTCTCTCTCTAGACTAGAGTGAAAGATCTGACCCCCTATTGTGTTGTGTGTTATTGTTGTATACTATGTACCCCACATTAGAGTTGGTCCATGCGCACAATATTGGCTTGCAATCTTATGGACGCTGAACAGTTACTTCCGTTTTTCTTTCTTTTATTCATTCTGCTTGAATAAATTGCAAGCATTCAGCGTAGTTCAGCACATATACTCATGCTCAACATAAAAACATATATCGATTTTTTTAAATATTGTTCAAGGTTTCGTTTTTATAAACAACATATACCAATCTTCTCATGGTTTTTCTTTACTGTCTCTTATTCCTAGTAAGAGGAAGTATTGCGATCGGGTCAAATTTTCCAAATAGCGTTTTTACCGGAAATACAAGTTTCTAGGTACCCACAGTGAGACAAAAAAAACTTTTTAGCGAATGGCATGTATGTTTTTTTTAAAAAAAAATATATCTAAAAAACAAAAAATCTCAGCAATCTCAAAATTGGTATTCCTTGCGGGCAAAATCCATCAATATAGAAGTGCGACTTTTCTGAATGTTTCATTTTTTCTTGTCGTTTTCTTGAAAACGGTTCCAATGGTATTCTTTATACTTCCATAATACTATCTACTCACATAAAATATCTACATATACTTTTATTTGTAATATTTTACAGAAAAAATCTGGTGTGAAACACTCACACAACTTTCTCTTACTCCAGTTCTCAAAATTATAATTGACAAATTTCATAGTTTGTGTACCAAATTTGAATGAAATTCGTCGAAAACTGAAAAAACTGTTCAGTAAAAGCGCCCTTCCGGTTTACTAATTTTCTTGAAACTGAATTTCAGCCATCTATTTATTTCTAATTAATTATGTTTGGATGATAGAATTGTATAATCAACTATGATAGCACTTTAGAGAAAAACATAACCCCACCCCTCCCTAAAAGTGCCCTTAAAAGAATTTTCCCAAAGAAATGTTTTAAATAAAAGATGTAGATCTTTGCATGTTTAATTTATATATGAAGTTTCAAAAAAATCGTCGAAGCCATTTTTGAGAAAATTGCGAAAAAGAGAATAAATCATTTAATAAAGTGGTAAAGTAAACGCACTCCGGTTATCCAATTTTTTTCAAACTCGGAATTTCAACAACATATTTAATTCTAATTAACATTATTTAGATGACAGAATTGTCTAATAAACTGAAATAGCACTTTACATGGAAACCTAACTCCACCCCTCCCCCAAAAGTGCCCTTCATTGCATTTTCCCGGAGAAATGTTTCAAATAAAAGTTGTAGCTCTTTAAATATGTGGTTGATATTTCAAGTTTAAAGAAAATCGTCGGATCCATTTTTGAGAAAATCGCAAAAAAGTAAAAAATCCAACTAGTAAAATGGTACTTCCGGTTGAGGAATTTTGACAGATAACGTAGTGTCAGATACCATGGTGATACCTAAACGTAATATCAAGTTTGAACTTTCTACGGTTTTTCGTTTCTGAGCTATGCTGTTCACATGCATACATACACACAACACACACACACACACACACACACACACACGGACACACATACAGACCATTTGCTAAAAACCACTTTTTTGGACTCAGGGGACCTCAAAACGGATATTTCCGGTGAAAACTCGATATCGAAAATTTGACACCAATTACAATACTTCCTCTTACTTTGGAGTAAGAGAAAGTGAAAATAAATCTTAGTTAATTTTGCGGAAATTTATGGCATTAAATCTCAAATATTAGGGTCAATATTATTGACGCTCTCTTGATAAAAAATCCAAAACTAGCCAGGAACTTCAGAAATATGGATGTTATGACGAATAAAAGCCCAAATGTTATCCAGCATTGCGGACCCATTTACATATTCAATTCACGTTCTATGTTTGAGTTCTGAAAAGAAAATTCAAAGTTAATAGAAAATTTGTCAATTTTCTAATTATATTGTTGCAGTAAAAGGAAGTCATGTGAGCGGATCACACCATATTTTTGTTTCTTCTTGCCTACCATTGCCACTTTTTATCCGCCAATAAAGCAAGTTTTTTCCAGAATTGTATTTTAGGGGCAGTTAGGATCTAGGCTTTAATTATTATTATAGCATATTATAAAATTGATTGTATTTTTTTTTTTTTTTTAAATACTTTTGCTTAAGAAAAACAGCAAATATAGGAGGCAATACCCAACAGGATGGTAGAACTGGTTTTAAATAATAAAGTTGGCCGATTACTAAGTTTAGCCATTTTTAATGTTAAAACTTTGTAAAAAAAAAAAAAGAAGAAAAAAAAAGGAAGTTAAGAGAAAAAATTATCTACGAATGTTCAAGTAGCGAGCGAGTGGGGTCATTAATCAATCTATGGGAAGTGGTGTGCGCGCGGTCGTACGGTGGAAACAGGAAACTGAAGGCGAAGGTTTTAGAAGAGGTTAGTTCTGTAACAGTTTAGCAGTAATGATCTTGGAGTAAAACTAATGGTGTCTACTTACTAACTAAACGTAGCAACTGTTCTAACCATAATGACCATACCCATAATTAACAATTACAAACTATTTTGAATAAATTAAGCTAAATAATATATTAAATAAATATAAGCAATTTTCTCTAATTTGAAATAAATCAATTACTAGTTGTGGTGGTTCAAATGATTTTTGACATTTTCGCATTGCAGTTTTTCTATTGACCCAATTGTTACATGATTCTATTGGGGTGGTAAATTACATATGTTAATTAATAATTAATTATTATAATTTATATTTGGATCTTCTCAAAAGGGATCTCGTGAGGTCTGTGTTTATACAGAAGTTGGAGAGGATGAAAAACAACTAATGTATAGATTCAAAATATATAATTAAAATAACCAACATATGCCAAAATTAAATAAATACAATATTGTGATATAACAACATAAGTTCCCCGTAGGGGGAAATGGACTAGCCACTTCTTCAGGGGGCTTGGCGCCCTGCGGGTATCCCAGCCTAACATCACTACAACACTTACACTAACACATCCTTACATTCACACAATACACATAGGGCCTGCGGAGGTAGTTGATGTGTGCAGCTACTTGGGTCTAGCGATCCACAGGCAAACTTGAGCTCCCCATCACACACACTCACTCACACCTGAACACTCGACCTTTACAGACGACTACACACACTGCTTGAACAAGGACACGCACTCGTTGAGAGCTCGGAGTATAAATATCTCTCCCTCGTGCTTGCCGGCACGAGGCTTTGGGGCTAGGGTGGAAAAGGGGATCCTGGGCATTGAGGGAGACGACGACCTGCGGGCGTCCGATCCCAACACATGTCTTCGGCCTCGGCTTCACCCGAGAGCTCTACCTGGGGGATAGCCCGACTCCAGGAAGGCTAGGGAATTCCGCCTCAGGCGGGTTCCTAGGGTTAGGAGGGGGGTCGCGGGGGCACGGGTCGATGCTTCAGTATTGGAACGCTGCCTTCCGCGGCACCCGACTATATCGAGGTGCGATGGCCCACCCGGATAGTAACCGGGTCCATTTGAGCGTCCGTGGAGGCGGGACCACGTACCTCGACGAATTAATTGTGATTACTATGGCTAATCATAAACCTTTTTCTGGGCCTAGCCCAACAAATCTCTCACCCCAAATTTCTAATCCTATTCCCACTCCAATTAATCCTTTCCCTACTCCAGCTAATCCCCTTCCTACTCCTACTGAAATCCAAAACTCTTCCATTTCTATCCACTTAACCCCCTATCGACTGATGATTTTATTGGAACACGACCAGGCGCAAATATGGACAATTCTTTAGGAAAATCTTCATCTGAGGTGCAGTTCACACTGCAACCTTATAGCCCTACTTCCCCGCCAAGGAAGAAAGCCAAGGGTGGCCACAGAAAGGAAAATAGCTTAGGATTTAGATTCATTGACCTTGAAGAGGATAACTGGGGTAGATTTTTTATCTTAAGGAACAAGGAAGGATCATTTGCTAAGGAATGTTCTTTCAAACTCTTCAATTTTATAAAAATCCACCTAGGAAAGACCAAGAGCGTTAAAAAGCTTAACGATGGCTCTATTTGTATAGAAGCGGATAGCCGCAACCAAGCTTCAGCCATCTTAAGCTTACAGAAATATATGGATGCAGAGGTGGAAGCAGGCCCCCACAAGAGACTGAACTCCTCTCAAGGTGTAGTCATTTGTCGGGACTTCCTAAGCAGCACTATTGAGTACATAAAGGAGGGTTTGGCAGATCAAGGAGTAATAGAGGTGAGGAGGCAAATCCTCATTGTGGAAAGCAAATTCATTTGCTGAGAAGTTAAGGGCACCCACATCAGTGGCACAGACAATTTCAGCCCCAGTCCAGGGGCAAACATCAAAAGGCTCCTCTTTGGCCTTGAGGGGGGCTATTGTAAAGGTGGGAGAAATTCCACCATGTAACATCTCCCCAGCTTTAAGGGGAACCATTGAAAAGGTGGGAGATATCTCACCATTCAAATTTAAGGCCCCTCAAGGGGCACTGATAGCCGATAGGCTATCAATAATTACTCCCACAACTAGTGGGAGTGACAAGAAGGTGGAATTCATACCACCTAACCAAAGACTTCCTCCGAAAGGGAATGGAAGGTGGTCCACCAAAACTTTCTCTTAGGAGGAAGACTCCAAAACTAACCCTGCCAACACCCTACCCGACTGGGTGGACTGGCGGGAGCAACAGCAGAGCTATTGGAGGACAAATGATCGCCAGCTCCAACGTTCGTTCCACTAAACAACAGTGGGAACTGTTGGGAACGGACGTAGAAGCATCAGAATAGGAGGGTGGAAATATATCGGACCGCCCTCCAAGACGTAAGAAAAAGGGTTGGCCAAAGGGCAAACCCAGGGAAAACTGTGCCACTGAATGAATGTGTATAAATATAAATATCCAACAATGCATCCATATTATCTTAGCTATTCTGGGAAAAATATAAATAGTACAATTAGTCTTAGAATCTTGAAATCGAATTGGATCCTGCCCGGAGTGGTCATTTTTTACAATAAAGATGTGTGAGTCCATTATACAATGGAATATGCGGGGCTATACAAGTAACATCGAAGGTTTACGCCGAATAGTGCGGAACACCGACCATTTGGGTTGTGCCTCCAAGAAACAAAAATTCGCCCGGGGCAACTCATACGAATCCGTGGGTACATCATTTATAGCAAAGAGGTGCAACCTGCCCCAGGTGGGAGGGCGCACGGTGGAGTGGCTGTCTGGGTACGGGAAAATATCTCCAGCAAACGGCTATCCCACCAAACTGATCTACAAACTGTTGCCGTGCGTCTGACTGCACCACTGCAGGTCACTTTAGTTAGTATTTACCTGCCAGATATATATTGGCAGGGAAGTGATCTGGAGAATCTGCTCTCAAGGCTCCCTTTCCCGGTGTTGTTAATGGGTGACTTCAACTCTCACAACACCTGGTGGGGTTCAGCTATGACTGATGCTCGAGGCAGAACTCTTGAGGAGATTGTAGATAATGCTAACATGATACTCCTCAACAGTAATGAAGCAACACGATTTAATGCACACTCAGGAAACTTTAGTGCAATTGACCTGAATGTAGCAACACCCACCATTGCAGTTCGCTTGAAATGGACCCCACTGAATGAATTATACCATAGTGACCACTTCCCAATCTTAGTATCGAGCTCCATCTCCAGGACAGATTATGTGATCCCCTGGAGATACGACATCAAAAGAGCAAACTGGCCTGCTTACGCCGCCAGAGTGGTGACACCAGCACTTACTGGGGATGTCACCCTCGATACACGTATGTTTACAAAGGCGTTGATGCATGCGGCCGGTGGCACCATTCCTAGAGTTGGCAGGAGGATCACACGTTCCCCCGTTCCTTGGTGGACTCCGGAATGCAAGGCAGCCAACGCTGCAAAGAAGCAGGCATTTAATAGATTTAAAAGGTATCCGACGGAGGAAAATTTAATAAACTTTAAAAGACTAAGAGCCAGGGAGAAGTATCTAATCAAACAAGCTAAAAAAGAAACCCTCACCTCATATGTGTCGAAAATTTCCTCATCATCGACATTGAAGGAGGTGTGGGATAAGATAAGAGCTCTCTCTGGCAATCGCAGAACCCCGTCGATACCAGTACTAAAAGTCAATGATGTCGTCGTCACCGAGCCGAAGGACGTGGCTGAGGCCCTGGCTGGACATTTTGCCAGCCTAAGATTTATCAATTATTCCCAAAATAAAGTGGCACTTTTTCTTCTCTCTAGTGGATTAGATTAGATTGTTTTAGGGGATTATTGCACTGCAACCTGAAAGATCTGTGCTCCCCGGAACCTTCTCAGTGCACTGCCGGCCTGCGAGCAATATTCCCTAGCCGGACAGTGAGTTGAAGAGGCTCTAGGGAAAAAAATCTAAGGGCAGCATGCTGGATTCGAACCCGCCACTCCGCGTTGCTTGTCCAGCGCGCTACAACTGAGCATAAATATCCCTCGCTTGTCCCAGTGGCTTACGCCACTTAACCAGGCACGGAGAACCTAGTTTGTGTACTGTGTTTGTCCATGTCTGTGAAGGGTAGAGTGTGTAGCCTAAGTGTATTGTGTTCTATTCTAACGAAGTCATGTAATATTGAGCTATGTTGAACCGATGGTTCGCTTCTCCTCAAGTAACTCATGAAACACATATCCCCTGTAATTAGGACAAATTTACATAAATAAAAATACAAATTATCTTTTAAACTTAAAATTACTTACTTATCGTAACGTAAATATAGAAAAGATGGGGGACAGTATCCAGAGGGGTGATAGAAATGATTATATTGTATAGCTGCAATCAAGTTCTTCTGGAAAAAATATTACCAATAAAAGTGATAGGTCTGTGCAGTTAGTGTCATAAGTTTAAAAGAAATCGTTACAGACGTTGTCAGAGCCATCCATTGTATTTCAGTGGAAACCCAAACGATGCTCTGTTCCTCCATGAACCCCCCATAAAATCAATTGTTCCGGGAAAATGTTTCAAATACTAATGATAGATATTTATGTGTGTAAATAGTATATGAAGTTTAGAGAAAATCGTTTAAGCGATTTTCGATAAAAATGAGAAAAACTGAAAAAAAAAAACAAAATTGAGTAAAATTGCAGTTCCAGTTGTGGATTGCGCTGATACCTAAATGGAATACCAAGATCGAGCTTCCTTCGAATTTTCTTTTTGGGATATTTGTTCACATACATACAGAAACGTACCTTGTGGACGCCCAAGTACAATAATATTGATTTGAACTACCAAAATTGTAATCAAGCTTTCTTAAATTGTATCCAAAAGATAGAAAAAAACGAATCAACCTCAAACAAATTGCGGCTTGTAAATATTTATAGGTTTTTTGGTTTATTAAAATTAAAAATTTCTGTGTATTAAAAAATGATCAATAACTAATGTTATGTTAGTAAAAAATTGCTTTATTAAAATTGGTCGGTTGATGATAGAATCAGAAACGTCTTAGGAGATAATTTGCCAGAGAAATTTCGACTCCTAGATCTTACACTGGGTTTAATCCTGCATTCAGAAAGAAATCTTTAAAAAAGATGAGTTTCTTTAAATTTCCAAGGATTTAAAGTACTGTAGGTTTATTTAACCAATGAAAATTCTAAATAATGTGGAGAAAGCTCTAGCACGACCAAGAATGCTGGACGTTCGGATTGACACAGAAAGATCTGTAAAAACGTAAACCTTCATTGAGAAGGAAAAAATCTCTTATCATTAAAACATTATCATTGCCAATTTAATTTTCCAAGCCAAAACATGAATATTGTATTATATTATTATAGGATCTATTAGATTATTTAGTGAAACAAGAAAATATAATAAAAAAATCTGAAAGAAATATCTTCTAAATAATGATATATTTATCTTACAGGTGATAGTGGTGAGGTATTGAAGGAAGAAATCCGTAAATCCATAGTTTATCCTTTCATAATATAACAAATCCTATTTGAAAAGTAGTCTATCTTATTTCTAATAGAATCTATAACTTGAAACAAGTTACCAGACAATTCTATTAGTCTGGATAGGTTTATCTATAACGTTATATTATCAGTTTTCCTTGGGTTTTATGTTAACCCAGCTTCACCAGGGCCCAAGTTTCCCAGTCTGTCCGAATTATTAAAATATTGCACTAATTAATGTAATAAATTTAAAAATGATGATAATCCAGGCTTCAGCAGTCCATGCCATGCTAGAGTCTTCAGTCCGTAGTTCAGTCCGTAATAGGGTTGCAATGGACTTTTTCCGGGTAATTGAGATTAATAATGGTGAATGGGGTTGTTGATTCTTTATGTAGAACAGTGGATTGGAGTTAATTCCCCCTCCTTTGCATGTTAATGGCATGTTCATGGACGTGCCTTCATTTTCCTCTCTCTCTTGACCGATTGTAAGCGATTGGCCGTACGAATTGTGGGTGTTCAGTTCTTCGCACGTGATTTGTTACTAGGAAAATTGCTTAAATAGATTGAGAAATGGAAACCGAGAAACAGAAAAAATTGCTTAAACAGAGGTGGTGGACTTCTCTGAGCAGACTATGTTGATTTGCTAGGAGAACAGAGCGAAAAAAGGAGAGATAGAAAAAGAAATACTTAGGTTCCCATTTCTTATGGCCTCATGTACGAGCTGGCAAAAGATGGAAGTAAATTAAGCCCGCTATAGTAAGTTTGAGAAAGAGAGAAATTGGGTTAGATAGATAAATAAACTGGAAGTAATGTTGAACACGGTATAATAGTAAAGTAACACAAACAGCCTGGACTTTACACTAAAATATATAAAATGGTAGTGAGAGGCAAAGAGAAAGGTTGTTGACGCGTTGTGACTGCTGTATGAACTCTGTTGCAAGACTCCCGGTACACTCTCCCGCAGCTGTATTTAAACAGTTTCTTCCACTCTAGTCTGGTCTAAGCTAGAGAGTGATCCTATCAAATTTTATGTCTTTCTCTCTCTCTTTGCTATGGATCCTTCTCTTTGGATCCTATTACATCCGCTCACTATCTATTGCCATTTACATGCAAAAGTTAAGCCCCACCACTCTACTGCTTGTCATTAACCACGATTCTAGCCTGTGCTAGTCTCAGCTAACCTGAGTCTCAAAAATGAATTTCGAAGATTTGGCAAGATTGCAATACTTTAACCCAGAAAATAAAATAATAAAATGTTTTACCTAAAGAATCTAGTAACATTGTTTGTAATGACATTTTGATCAAGTCATCTGATTTATAATAAATTATATAAATCTATTTAATAATAATAATTGTTAACAATATTAATAATAAACTTTATGTTAATGTAATATATCAAATGTAATGGGACTGAAGTAAATAATAAGTTGATGCAATATTGAAGTTGTATAGTAAACCGAGATCGTTTATAACATTATGTCAGCTGCAGATAGAGCAATTATACTCCTTCCAACTAGTATGTAGTATGTGATCTGGATTACACCTCCATCCGTTTGTACAGTGCCCACGCCACCGCATGTTTCCATCACTTTCACTCCTATTACCTTCACGCCAATCAAATATCTCACTTCTTCTATAACTACATTTTTTTATATTTGTTTATTTACAAATTAAAATATTGGAGCTGCTCATTTAGAGGTGCTTCCATATAGTGATGTATGGAAGTTAGAGAAGTAGTTAGTTAGTTATGACTTATGAGGCATTATGTGGGGAATGTAAGCCTTCTGTATATTTGTTTATTTCTAATAAACCAAAGGCCTTAAAAGAATTTTGTTTTGTAATTCTTGTATTCGTTTCTTCAGTATCTTTACTAGCTGTTATCTAAACTGTGCAGGCATGTGTTTTGTAGAGGAGTGCTTAAGAGACAGTTTCAGTTATATATAAACTGGGAGAAGTTTAATGTTACTGTCCTCAGCAGGAAAGAGCAAAAAGTGGGTTCCATGCATTGATGATGCTTTGCACACATGCATATTACAAGCCTCAGAAAGATTCAGGTCCATATAAGAGTTCCTATGAAGAAATATACCGTGAATGTTCTGGAACTTTATTTTGGCTACTAATTTCCATGAGAATGCCCAAGCAGTCCCATCTTGAATTGATGCCTAGGAGTTGATGACTCGTAAAGCTGCCAGGGTGTCTAAGAGGATGACGACCTGGAGTTATGTATCCCAGATAATGATTGCGACCAGCTCTGCCTGAATGACCTAGACCTAGACTTCCGTCCTGAGTCGTCCCTGTATCACACATTGACGGTCCATGCTCGCAAGCCTCTCTGATCGGTAGCACAGTTTTGAAGGGCTGGTCGAGTCTGTATTTAGGAGCCATTATTTCGTCAGAGAGGTCCAAACTTGTGTCTGCCACCAGCTCTAGCTTTATTTTCTTATATGTTCCACTAATGCCTAACTCTATCACTTGAATTACTGCGCAAATTACTAAAGGTTTTTGTACATATAGTAAATACAAAATTTAAAGAAGATCATTTGAAACTGTTTAAGAGAAAATCACAAAAAACTAAAAAAAAGTAAACCATGGAGTCAGATGCGGAGATATTTTGTTCACACACAGAGATCATTTGCCCAAAACATGTGTTTCTGGTGACCACTCGATTTCTAAAGTTTGGTCCAATCGCAACACTTCCTCTTACCAGTAAGGAATAAGAGTAAGTATTTAGGCTGGGGAAATACGGTTACTTGTCTTATAGCCCGAATCGCTCATAAGATGTCCTTCTGTTTGGTTTGGGGGTCAGTACTTGGCGACAAGTTTCATCGATGAATACAGTTTTACATTTGTCACATCTCTCTACTAGTTTTTTTTTTTAATGCCGCAGCAATTAATAATTTCTCAACAAGAATTTGTTGGCTTATCGATCAATTCAAGGTAAAAACAAAAAAACAAAAAAAGTAATTTTGTAATTGTTTTTTATAAATTAACAAGTTCGACGTTTCGACAAACTTTGTTTGCCTTCTTCAGGAACAATACAAAAAAAAAAGTGTAAAATTATAACACAAAACACAAACAAAAAACAAAATACATAGGTGTGATTACTGTGGGACTGCTAAGTCTGTAATGAAAGGGTGTATGTTGTAATGCTGAAAGCGAGGAGAAGGGGGGACCGTTATGTATGTACCGTTATGTGTGGTGAAAGTTATATATGGAGAGGGGGTAGAAATTACATTTTTTTTCCCCTCAGGATTTTTTAAGGGAACAGAGGATGTAATTGTAATGGGAAGAAATTCGATCTTTGTCTTTTTTATGATTAACGGGGTTAGGTTGGAGACGGATGTGTATGGACTCCGTAAGGAGTCGCTTGGTTTAATTGGGCTGGTTAGCGAGGATAGAAGGATTATGGAAATCAAAAGTATGGTTCAAGGATAGAGCGCGCTTGGAAAGTGCTGTACTGTCTATTTTCTTAGAAGTAAGTCGTATTTGTGCTGTTTAAGTCTTTTGTGTAAGTATTGTGAACTTTCTCCTACATAGCAAGCATTGCAATTGGGAGTAGAGCACTTCAAGTTGTAGACTGTGTGTGTTTTGTTGGTTATGGGAATATGATCTTTAAGTTTGGAGTAGAGTTTGTAAAGTTTGTTTGAAGTGGTGAAGCCTATGGTGAGATTGGGAATGTGTTTCTTAAGGGATTTGTTGATTTTTTTGCGAGAGAGAATTGATAGTGTGAGGGATCTATAGATGGGTGGGTTATAGCTAAGATTTTGACTGGGTAACCTATGTACGGATATAGGTGAAGCGGAATTTGTAATGATTTTGTTTATGATATGGGGAGGCAAGGATTTTGGGTTTGTTGAATTTTTGGTGGAAAGGGTGGTTAGAGAGAGATAGTGGAGAAGGCGTCCGGAGTAACTAGGTTTAGTGTACCAATCGTAAGTCAAGGTATTGTCGGGACTCCGTATAATGAGTGTGTCAAGGAAAGGAAGTCTGTTGTTATGTTCTTTTTCAATAGTGAATTGTAGTTTGTTGTGGTGAGAGTTGAAATGCTGAAGAATCTTTGATGTATCCTTTGGGTTGACGACAAGGAAAAGATCATCCACATATTTAAAAATATGAGAAATAGCGGAGCCAAGAGTTGGAAGGACTTTTTCTAAAAGGTCATTCATAATAATGTTGGCCAGACAAGGAGCAACACAACTGCCCATGGCCAAGTCCCTCAGTAATCACACCTATGTATTTTGTTTTTTGTTTGTGTTTCGTGTTATAATTTTTCTCTTTTTTTTTTCTTTTTTTTGTACTGTTCCTAGAGAAGGCAAACAAAGTTTGTCGAAACGTCGAACTTGTTAATTACTAAAAAACAATTACAAAATTACTTTTTTTGTTTTTTGTTTTTTACCTTGAATTGGTCGATAGCGAACAAATTCTTGTTTTCATCTTACAACTAACGGCCAACAAAGAAAATCATTTGATAATCAAATGATCTCTCTTGAAGTGTGAGTCAGTTTTGCAGAGCAGTAAAATGAAATAGTTGTTTACTTGGAGTAAATCCCTAATATCTCTAAAAATTAGAGAATTTACAAATTTTTATTTAAGTGGTAACTTAGATATATTTTTAAACAAAAATGAAGTTCATTTTTCCAAAATATCTTCACAAAAGCAATATTGAATAGTTAGTAGATTGTAGTAATATTACATAGATCGTCTATCTTGGCAATGCCTACCACTTACTATCGACCAAACACCAAAGTAATATACCCTATTTGCCTATTGTTCGCGTTTCCATGACTAACTCTCTAACTCCTTGGTTGAACGCGGAAATAGATTCAAACTTTATTTGCAATGTAATTTATTGTATTAATTCCAACAAATATTATTTCTATTAATAGGCACTTTAGAATTAGTAAACTATCAGTAAACATTAAACTATTTTCAGTAGATTAGAAGATCTGCTACTATTGTGCCCTATTTAAAATTTTTGTCACATTTTAAGAATTTTTGAGCGTGTCTCAATGCTGAGAGCGGAAGTAGATTATCATCATGTTTTAGAATTTTTAACATTGCGTTTTCACTGGGAATAAATGTACGAAAAATAATTTTTTGCGATTGGTCTATGTGTACGTGTGAGTGTTTTTGTGAGCGAAATATCTAAAAAAAAAAGACGAAAACTTCTAGAGAGCTCAACTTGATATTCCATTTAGGCAACACTGTCGCATCTGATAGGAATATCCATCAACTGGAAATGCGAACCCCCTGGAATATCTTTGCCCCCAGGTTTTCTCATCATCACCTCACATCAAATTCAACACATATACCTGTTATTTATTATTATTTGTCTGTGGGAAGGATTCATAATAATGGCTATCCAAAGCCTTATTGGGCCTATGCAGCACCCTAAAGAAAAAGCCATATCAACCAACCGGATGTAGAATAAAAATAAAGACCATAAACTTAAAATAGCCTAAGCAAGACATCCTGTTCCAACCAAAGGTCCTGAACCTGATTTCCTCACTACCAAAGCAATCTGTCATAAGGTGGATGGATGTTTCTTCCAGTGTCTCACAAACTCTACAAAAGCGATCTGGCATAAGCCCCATTACGTAGAGGTGTCTACTTAAGCCACAATGCCAAGTAACTGATCCAACCAGATACCTGAGAGAGGTCCGTGAAACAATAAGCATACATATCTTTTACTTTTATTTTGGTAATATTTCTCCATAAAAAATGATTTTGGAGGCTCTGGCGGAACCTCAACGTTAATCTTTCCCAGGGCCGTTTTCGTTTTATTTGTCGAAAATCTACAATTAGGTTCTTTTTGTTTCTGCTGGTTTATTTTTTCAAAGAAAAAAGATATATATTATAATTATTCGCTTTACTTTCTGCTGCAACTTTATTTAGAGACCGGGATTAATCCATTATTTCTTAGACTCTGAGATTGCATTTTAACTATATCTCAAAAGTTTTGAAGTTTCCTGATCTGAGTTATGTCAAGATGGTTGCCTCTGAAATCATTAATAGCAATGTTCTTTTGGTTTAACCAGTGGACTACATTATCTGTGAGATTTTAATTTTTTTGTCGATAATATTTCTGTGTGGCCATCTTTTCTTTTCGAACTTATTAATAAAATTAGGGAAGGTCATCAATTGGAGATTTTGGAGCGCGCTCAGTCTACCATCACTTTTCTATTTAATAAATTTCTGAAGAGAAATTTTGATTTGTTAAATTTTGCCATAAACATGAGTGAGCTAACCCTGCGAGAATTGCAATGGCTGTTTAAAATTAGAGGTGAGCTCTTGCATTTGAATTTTAGAGAGAAGGAAACTATTCTAAATTGGGTCAAAGAAGATATGGGCAATTGGAACGTTTAGTCGATCCCCATACTTCAATTTTTTTTTAAGAATAAAGTATTATTATTATTATTATTATTATTATTAAATAATCTTTTAAAGTATTATTTTTTTCGTACAAAATTTCTGTAACGTTACTGGCAGATCGAGCCATCAATAAATATACTGAGGCATCCATATTTGGTCAATGGGAGTTCCTTGTAGAGGGAATCATAGAAAAATATCAACTAGTAAGTTGGATTGTGCCAGCGGGTGAATAATGGTTAGTGGGACGGTATATGAAAGCTACAACCAACCAGCCCAACCACCCACTCGGCGGCGGCAAAACTTACCGCCCTTGGAGGCGGTCGACTATCTACAAACCTTAGTATCAGGAGTAAAGCATTAAATAAGAGCTTTTATCAAACAATTTTGAAAGAGCCTAAAACCCCCGCTCCATTCCCCCAACCATCCAGTATGTGTGGGTGTGTGTGTGTGTTTGTGTGCATGTAGAGTAAAGGGTAGACCCTCCGAGGGTTGTTGTATATACGGTGCGATGAATGTGCACGAGACGCGCAAGTCCCCCACCACCGATATTATACAGCAGAGGTCCAAATGTTTCAGTTGGTCGGTCGGGTGTTCAGTAACACAGCTGACTGTTAAGCTCCGGTGTTTTGTGGATGTTCCGAATACCTTATTATTATTAAACATTTATTTATTTGTTGTGGTGTTTTCGAAAAATATAAATATTTATTACATCATTTTATTTAATTTGCTCTACCAATTTCTTTTTAATTATAAACAATTTTGTAATCTAAAAAAAAACAACTCTTACTTTTCCCTGAAAATGGTTATAATATTCGTCTCCTATTAAGGTAAGTTAATTTAAATATAAATTATGTCTATATATATATTCAAATTACTTTGAAATTTCAATAATTAGATAGAATTTTATTTAAAAAGAGACGTGAAATAACTTCAATCCTGACTAAACTATGGGGTTTTCCCTTGCACAACTTCAAACGTACTCTTTCAAGGTCACCAAAAATTTTACTCGGAAAATTCATAAATTTTTTTAAAATTAAATTTTCATTGAAAAAAAAAAATTAAACATTAACAATAATTTGTTAAAAAAAAAAAAAAAATTCTGCGGATATTTTTCGATTTATTTTTGTTCCAATTTGCGATTTTTTTTTTTACCTTGTTCTTATCTTACGAACAATTTAGGCGCCAAAATTTATTGTTTTCTATCGTTTATTTGTCTGTCTGTTCCACAGTTTAAAAAAATTTTTTTTTTAATGGATTTGTTGTATATATTTAAAGTTGCTTCACGTAAAAAAAAAAAAACAATGACATTTTGTTTCCCCAATTAATTTCCTCATTTTGCTATAAAGTAGGATAAAAAAAAAAAACACGATAAAATACTCAACTCAATAGATCCTAATATTACGCGCGCACCTCTAAAGTGGACAAAATAAAAATAATAATACTTGCCAACAGTATCCCTGGAGCATGATACATAACCGGATAAAACATGTTAGGAAAATTTTAAAATTTTCACTTTGACAACTTTTTACTAAAGTAAAAGAAAGTATATTATGTTTTTGTCAATTTTTTCGATAAACGAATTTCCATCAGAATTACATGTTTTGAAATTGTCTGAATTAGAAAACTTACTTTTTAAAAATTAATTTATTTGTGTGTGTGTGTGTGTGTACGCTGAGTGCCGTCAGCATAATCCATAAACAGAAAAATATCACATAAAGTTCAAATATTGATATTTACTGTGATTGGATCCGCAGACCTAGATTAGATTGGGTCCGGAGATATTTTCTATGACAGCCTGCTTCTTTTTGTGGCCATCGACCGGTTTTGGGCGTTCGCACATCATCAGAATGTTTTTTGTCAAAACAGTGTGATAACATAGACTTGCACACAGCAAATTTAGTATCTACATTCTGTAAGAATAAATCATTATTTTGGTTAAACTATTAAAACTAATGAATTGATTTTATTATTTGGTTCTTCTTACATTGTGTATCAATTAATAAGAATGAACGTCTTCGTCCACCGTAGGCAAAAGTGTCTTTTCTAAAACAGAATCGAAGGAAGAAACCTTTCCGCAGATTTAAAACTTGGAGACGCAATCAGATTTTGAAATTTCTGTCGTATGTCAACTAGCGATTTCGAATATTTTTTAACCCTTGTTGGACCAAAAATATCAAAATGTCACACATTACAAAATGACCGTATCTGCACATTAAAGATTAGCAATTACGTTACGCTTTTTGGCTTTAGGAGATCCCATGTTATTATAATTTTAAATAATTTTAGTAGTAACGACCGCCTTTGCCGTCCATACCAAACTGAGAGTTCGGCAAGGGATCGCCATTGTTTCCTTTGAAGTTATCTATTCGACATCGTAAACTGGCGATGAACAGGTAAAGGATAGAAGTGTTACTCTGGCTGTATAACCTGAACGCAGACGTACGCGAGCTTATCATGAACTATTCGAAAACGTCATTCAGGAAAGAACAGTTCATGGCTTTGGTGGATACTCACTTTACGGATATATTGCACTTTGACGGTAATTTCAGCCAATTCTTGCTTTTTTTTGTTTGTCTAAAATGCTTAATTATTCAGAACATATTAAACTTTGTTTAAAGACACAAAATTCAAAAAATTAATTATTGACTAATTAAATTTCCTTCTCATTTTTACTTTCTATTACATCCTTAGTAAGAGGAAGTATTGAGATCATATCAAATTTTGTTA
This sequence comes from Triatoma infestans, assembly GCA_011037195.1. NCBI lineage: Eukaryota > Metazoa > Arthropoda > Insecta > Hemiptera > Reduviidae > Triatoma > Triatoma infestans. The sequence continues at coordinate 19,791 of JAAEAF010009758.1, forward strand.
CTGAGTTTTCACCGGAAATACACGTTTCGAGGTCTCTTAGTGTGCGAAATATGGTTTTCTGCAATCGTTGAATAATGTGACGATTATTACACTAAATTTAGTGAAGAAAGTTCAGAGTTACACACGACTTTCTTTCACTAGTGTATAAAAATAAAATTATTCAACTCTAATGAGTCCGACATTTAACGGCAATACGCGTACGAAAACAAGATCAAAATCCCAGTTACGGATTTGAGGTTATACCAAACGGAACAGGTTATAGAGAGAGTGGGTATTTTGACTTGAATTAAAATACATTCTCTGTATTTGCGTCTTTTCATATTTTTTAATATTCACATTTTTTATTAAGGAACAAATTTAATACGGTTGCAGAAAAATTTCTGTTTAACTCGAGAGCATAGTATTTTTTTACATCTCTCGTCTAGTTTAGCGCACTCGCTGCCCTCGTGTGATCAGTGGAACTCCAAACCTAGTTTTATAAGGGCTTTGAGTCTATTAAATTGCTATAGAGTTCATATAATTTCTTTTCTATTTTATGATAAACAAGTCTGCTAAAAAAAAAATCAATAAATAAGTGGAGTAGGTCCGTTGGATACAAGTGATTACAATATTAAAAATCTTAGTAAAGTAATGTATTTGTTGATAAAGCGGTCTGTTATCAATTATTACTCGTATGTTTAGTTAATTGATTATTTAGTAGTTGATTGATTAAGTAGAGAACACGACTAACTTTAAGTAATTGAGAAAAATGGATAACCGCTTTGAATATGTAGTTTACATTAAAAGATTTACTTTCAAATATTTTTATTTACCTTAAGAGCAATACACACGTAAAGTCCAACTTTAGAACATACTTAGTGTTGCCAGATTTTCGAAAATGAGTTTTTACCGGAAATAAATATTTTGGTGTCCCCTGAAGACGAAAAAATGTTTGTAGCGAATGGATTGTTGTGGGCATGTGTGTGCGTGCCGTGTCTAAATATCTCCAAAAACCAAAAATCGCAGGAAGCTCAAACTTGGTATTCCGTTTAGGTACTATCACCTCAACAGATACGAAAATTTCGAACAAAATCCTTTAACAAAAGTGCGACAATACTGAATGTTATTTATTTTTTTTCCCAATTTTTTTGTGATTTTCTCCATAAAAATACAAAATGGCAGACTTACTTTCGTTCTTGTCATTTCTGCCTAGTCTTCTTTTGCTTTCTTTTTCAACAATGAAATGAAATGCTAAATTTTTTCTTTTATAGGTCACATTAATTATATAAAACAATTAAATATTATGTTAGTAATAACTTGATTTTTTGCATTTTTTTTTTTTTTTTTGTATTTTTATTACACAATTTGATAATTTATAAAATACCTACGGAGGGGAGGGGGTAATAAGTAAAAAAAATCTTAACTAGGTTTTTCGTAGAAATAATTAGTTATAAATAATTAGCCAATCACAGTGTAGAAGTGAAGATGTGAAATGTGGGCGTGGTCCACATGATAATTCTAAATTTCTGATTGGCCTAGATTCTAATGGGGGGATTGGCTCTTCAGCATGCGCCACCGCGACACCCATGGATCTATTGTGGCACTGATTGGCCTAACGTACACTCATATTTCACACCTTCTCTTCTACGATATGATTGGCTAATTATTTATAGCTAATTTGTATTTCTATGAAAAACGTAGTTTACAATATATTTACTAATTTAAAAATAGAAATCTATGCATGAGTTAATGCAATCAAAGTCTAGTTTCTCGCAATAACATAAATATAGGAATCTAACTAATTATTAGTGCAATTAAATAAATAAATTCGAGTTAGAAATATTGCAGGCTTTATAACTGTGTAAATTGGATTACGAGAAAATATTGTGAGTGTTTCACATCAGATTTTTTTTTTTTTACGTAAATTTAAGCCAGCAAATGAGTAATATTTTAATTTAAATTTGCAATAAAAATTCAACATAAATTTAGCGCTTAGCATAAACCATATTTATTATAAGGGATTTTTTTTTTTTTTTTTTTAGTATGGTGTGAAACACTCACACAACTTTCTCTTTCTGCAATTAATACAATTTAATGGACACATTTTCTTAAAATTATCATCTTAATAAATGTTTAGTTGGGCTTGTCATAAAAAAGTTGGCAGGGGTTACCATAAAGGTTCATAAGGTTACAAAAAAACCGCGTCCTCTGTCCCCAACTAGCAAAGCCTGTAGAAGTAGTTTAAATTTTGCACCTAACTGTCAGATCTTCCGGAAAAATGTTTCCAATTACAGTGATAGTTTTGTAATGAAAAAATTGTTATAGCGCCGTTTTCGAGAAAATTCCAAAAAAATGCATAATCTACGTAATTCTGTAAAATTGCACTGCCGATGGGTTTTTACTCAATTTTGAAATTGTAGCTATACTTTTAATGTATCTTAAATTCTAATTCTAATTAGGATTAAATAAGTTGTAATAATTCCGAGTTTAAAGAAAATTACTTGACTGGAAGTGGATTTTTACTGAACAATTTTTTTAAAACACCGAGGGGGAAGTTATGCTTTGCTCAAACAAGTCATTTTATTAAATTTAGGTTCTCCCATTGAAGATAAAAGTTTTATAGATAGAGAAGATAGATTTATTATCGATAGAGTTTACAATTTATAGGTAGAAGATAGGAATGACCATATTACATAGAACTTCCTTCCTTCTAATAATCTGGAAATATAGTTTTTGTTACACTAGCTCCCTTTTTAGTGTAGTAATAGTGTTCTATTTTTATCATTGAAAACATTTTTAAATATCAAAAGTTTAAATTTTATTTTTTGTTTCAACTTTTTTTCAATCAAATTTTTAATTTTTATCAGAAAAAGTAATTAGAAATTTTTTTATGATGCCGCCATTTTTTTTTTTAAATTTAACTTTTCACTTCAAATACATGGTTTTGTGACCCACAAAATTAGTAAATAATTTGGCTTTTAAGAACTTCATTGTATGTGTTTGTGACAAGCATTGGTTTAAATCATCAAGAATCAAAGTGAATTAAAAATGAATAAAAAAAAATGTGAATAACGTCTGCTTTACTCAAAGGTTATCTTAAAAAGAAGTTCGTTTAAAATTATTAACGAAAACTTTATACGACAGATTTTTTTTTTTTTTTATTTGTTCGATTGTTCTCGATTCTCCTCAGAATAGTTGCAATGGTTTTCTTTAAACATGGTACTTTTCCAAGTCATACTATTAACTAGATATCTTCTGCAGAGCTTATTTTGCAAGTCTAGAATTGGTTAGAACTCACTTGTTGCCCAAGAAAACTAAGCTCCGACTATATAAAACTCAATTGATCCGTGATGGCCTACGGAACAGAAACTTGGAAACATCTTCTGCAGATATATACCATTTAAAAGGAAAATAATACCACGAATTTATGGCTCAACCCAAATAGGTGAACATGGAGAATTCATGTATGTTGAGAAAAGAAAATGTAGTCAATTTTATAAAAGTAGTATGCTGGTTGAGGTACCCTGAGACTAGATAAAGGTTTTTTAGCTAATGGTGTCTATGAGTGTGTGGGTATGGTGAGTGATCGAAAATGAAAATACGTAGGAAGCATACAGCATCAGACACGAAGGTTTCGGCTAAAATCCATCAACAGGAAGTACGAATTCACTGAATTTTTTTTGTGTAAATCTTCTCGACACTGCTCAAACGATTTTCTTTGAACTCCGTGTACTAGCAACTCACATAAATTTTAAACATTTTTCACTTTTTTATTCTCACTTTTATTTTAAACATTTTAGTTGAAAAATTGATTTTTTTGAGGGTTCTTAAGGCATGGTAGGGCTTTTCTCTGAAGTGCGCTTCAGTACAATATGTAGTACGTGCATCTATATAACACTAATACTGATAGAATTGTATAATTGAAGAAAATCGGTCACTAAGAGTGCCACTTTATGGAATAGGTTACTGAATTTTTTTTGTAAATTTTGTCGAATATAATGATTTTATGTAAGTTTTGATGATGATGATGATGAATTCCTTTAAGTTTTGAATACTTAGTTACAGATAAAATTCTATAACTTTAATTTAAAAGATTTTTCCGGATAAACTGATTTTGAGGAATTCTGCGGATTTTGTGGCGTTATATTTCAAATATTATTGAAGTTCCTTCAAATGTATTAACGCTGTATCCAGGGACAGTAATTAACTGGGTCCCAAGGAAGTAACTCCTACTGTCTTCACTCGCTTATATTTATGTTAGAGCTATAGAGAGAGTCCTGTGATTTTAATTATTTATTTGTTTCTACACGCACCTTTTAATATATTACATGAATGGGTTACAATGTTAATGATAACTATACACACCCGAAATCAATAGAAAGCACAATAGTGATACCCTGACAGCGAATACATACACATACACATTTTTCACATATAAACCAATATACACAAAGATTATTGCTTAGAACTCACTTGCTGCCCAAGAAAAGTTCCGACTATATAAAACTCAATTGATCCATGATGGACTATGGAACAGATACTTGGAAACATCTTCTGCAGATATTTTCTACGATTAAAATGGCCCGTGAATAAAAAGTCTTGTGATTGTATCACACCATAATTTTATTTTTTGCGGCTTGGTTTCGTTTTTTTTTTTTTTAAATAATCATCAGGCTCTCTAGAAAAAACGATTTACAAAAAATTGTTTGTAATATTGTTGCAAATTGTTTTCTATTGGTCAGAAAATAAATACTTAAGATGAGTGAAGTTAGACTTACTGAATACTGTTTGTATCAACTGCGAATAATAACAAACACTACAAGAATTTTACACTGTAATATTTTAGAGTGAGAGTATAGTAGCTGGAGAAGAAAGTGACAGACTGACTGGCAGAGTGAAGGTGTGAGGACCAAGTACATTGAACGTTGACGGTTGACTGGTCAAGCACTCTTTTAACACAGGCGCCGGTTAGTGTTTGCATAACTTTTTTCTTTCTATTACTATTGTAAGAGGTCATATTATTTGTTGATAGATTTCGATAAATCACAATCTTGTTCGAAATTGTTAATCTCACTCGGAAGTTTATTACCAGTTTACTATATGAATTTTTCTAACCTTTTCACATTTTTTTGTTATCAAAAAAATGAATCCAATGATTTTGAAAACACTTAACACATATGTCGGCTTGCCATTTTCATTTGAAGAACTGTGACGTCATTCTTACTAGATCACACTAGTTTATTGTTTTACTATCTTAGACTTTTTTCCAGACATAATTATATACCATATTACAACCGTAGTGTTTTTGTTGTTCAGAGAGGTTCAGAGAAGTTATTACAAATTCAGCCAGGTAGAGAAAAGTGTTTTAACTTGGAAATTACTAGCAAAACAGTTTTTACTTGTAGAATCTACGATAATTGCCCATGATATAGTGTGTTATTTACTAGTAGTAGATATTGTTTTTTAGTACATAATAATATGTTAATATTCTTCAATTACAGTAGTGTTTTGCTTGGTTATTCGATAAATTTGATTGTAGTCTAGTCAAAATGTGCTTTGTGTAATGATTTTACCCAAAATATTATATTTTTATCTCATCAAAAATCCCAGGACAGTAAATCAATAAATTCTCTACTGTCTAATCATCATCATGACTCGTTAGCGTATCCAGTATCCAGAACTCTTTTGTGGAGTAAAATTCAATCTGTTATTCCATAAGAAAGTTAGATGATATATAAATCCGATTAATTTAGTAATTTCTCCAAATAAATTATGTATGTAAATTGAGTGTATCTTAGATATGGTATACATGGGGAATGGGGGGCGGAATAGCTCGTACAAGTGGATAAGTATTTCGTCTGCGGTAGAGGAGTGGGGGGAGTAACTTCCAATCCCAGAATCCCCTATAACATTCTACTTAAGTTGGTTGAAGCAGAGATAGCCAAATCTCAAGTACAAGTTTACTCAGGTACATCTGTATCCTTACCACCTTTTATTATGGCAAGCTAAACTAAAAGTTTGTAACTATTGCTATTTTAAAGACATTTTTTAATTAAATTGTAAATTATTAGAGATTAGAAAAATTAATTTATTTTCACATTAGATTAAATATGGAATTAAATTCTTGTATTAAGAAAATAGCTGAAGTTGAAAATGCGACTTTATTAAATGCTTGTTTTCGCTTCCGATTACCGCATAAATTTTCTCGTTAAATTTACCTCGGATGTTTTTAAACGTCTGTATAATAACTGCTGGACATTTTTTCCTGAGGAAATCTATTTTAGGAAGTTCCGGAGTGGGGTGGAGGGGAGTTTAGACGTCCTCAACTTCTTAGAAGTGTTATTATTTTGATGAAGAGCTTTCCACAACTATTAAAGATAACTGCATAATATTTAGTACAAATTTTAATTTTGTAAACAGTACAGGTTTAAAGTAAATTTGCCAGTTAAATTGTATTGATTGCAGTAACAGAAGGATGTATGAATGGTTCACACAAGACAGACACAAGAAGGAGTATGAAAACTAACTCTGCTCTGTGCAAGTCTGTGTTGTCACACTGTCTGAATAACGCATCCTGAAGATGGGCGAACGCCCGAAACCGGTCGATGACCACAAAATGAAGCAGGCTACCACGGAAAATGTCTCTGATGTTCACACAAGACGCTTTTTTCTTTCTTTAACTTTTTTCTTTTTATAACGCTTTTTTTTTTCTTTTGATAACTCTTCTCTAGTAAAGATATGCATTTAAAGAGATTGATGACAGACTTTAACTGTAAACTTTAAACATAATTTGAAAACTTAATTTAAACTTGTAGAAGTAATAAAACACTCTAGTGTCTAATAAAATCTATTTTATTATATAGTTTTACCAATATTATTCATATAACAGTACCCGCAGAACTGTGAAATATAACTTCAATAGAACTAAATACAAATGTTGCCCATAAAACTTCAGATGGAGAAGAATATATCTTTCTTTCTTTCCAAGTATTTTTTTTTTGGTAAGTAAATATACTTAAGACTTTATTTTAAATAATTTATTCACAACGCCTTCTGAGTTCAGCGAATTTGGCCAATAGTAATTCTTTTGGTTTTAATATGTTGAACATTCTAAATGCCCCTTTTCATTATGTATTTATATATCTTTATTTTCATACATTTTATTATATTCTCTTACTTCTTAATAAGAGGAAATATTGTAATTGTGTCAAATTTTCTATATCGAGTTTTTACCTGAAATACACGTTTTGAATCCATATACACTGCACCTTACCATGTCTCTCTTATTAACTTACCGTGTAGGATGTGGAGGGGGTACTCTCATTATAAATTTATATTTATATAAATATAAATCTCTTGCATATAAGTTAGAAGCTTTACTATTTAAAATTTAAATTCTAGTTTAACTCGAAATTTTTTGAAAAACAACATCTATTTCCAAGTACAATTTATAAATGATGTGTCTTCTAAAAGAAAAACATCCTCATCGCAGAAAAAACTCTATTAAATAAACTATTACATATGCAAATATTGACAGGTATTAAATAATTTTTAAATTAACAATTTTTTTATATTTACAATTAAAATAATGATATTTGAATTAATAACTTATTTCATAAATATTACAATAAATTAATTTCATCTTAGATACGTGGGTTAACGCTCTTTTATCAGATAGGAACTTAAGGTTTCAATTCCCTTCAATATCCGTCATGTCTTTACGATATAATTAACTAAATTGCTTCTTAACTTAAATTGAAAGTTTTTGCAGAAAAATAAATATACTGCCCAATCAGAGTTACAGTACATGTACATCAGTAAGAGAATGTAAAAAAGAGTGAAATAACTTAAAAATATATCAAATAGTTACATATACTTAGTGAAATAACATTTGTTGAACTGTAAACAGAAAGTACAATTAAATATTCCATATTTTAAATAGTGAACTATGAAAATAAGTTACAATACTTTGTATAGCAATGAACTTACAATGTCAGGGACAACGAGTAAAACATTGAGAAGCCGCTAGCGAAAGGTGTAACGATAATAAAGCAGGACTTCAATAAAATAAAATAAAATATTACAAAATTTATTAAAATTATATTTATTTATTATATTTATTAATAAATATTTTAGATCACATTCCATTAGGTTGAACACATATTGAAGAAGATGTTATAGAATGCAAATCAGGAGATTTTGGTGCTGAAAGTGCCATGATCTATATGGTGGACATGCGAACTTGCAGAGGATTTGGTAGTTATCGAACTGTAGACAGGAAAGATGGGATTGGTACAGTTAGATAAATTTACACGATGTAATCTGAAGACATTAGATTGGTGAAAGAACATAGCGAGATATATGAACGTGCAAGGGAATTGGTAACTTTGGCGCTAAAGGTGAGAAGTACTTTTAGAACAATTTTACTTTACTTCTGGAGATAATGTTGCTATGGGAACTCCATACTACTCCTGATAGATAATCCATGTAATTACAAGAAATAATTCGAATTATAATACATGGATAATTTAAAATTTTGCTGAAAATGGTATAACAACTTGGTCAGATATCCGTAACTAGGCCAATTACTTGATTTAAAGTGCATTTGGTAATGACTTTGAAGGCGGAGGTGCTATTTCAGGTGTCTTAAGGCCTATTTAGATGTATGCCAAGAATAAGATGTTGAAGGTGATGGGATTAAGGTAACTGAAGATGATGGGAGAACATTCTGCTACTAAAGCGACTCAAGGCAATATGAGAACCTGGACTTGAGGAAAATCTATGGGCTTGAGTGGATTTTATAGCGATGGCACTGGAGGCGAGAGAGTGTGTCATGTATTTTTAGATCAATATTAGTTTGAGATGTTGGAGATGATGATGATGAGAACTAATGCTACTATTATTGGAAATTCGGGCACTTTGGAAACTGAAGGCGGGAAAAAAGCTTGGCCAATCACATTGACTTAAGGAAAAATTGGAAATGATGGCACTAGATGCGGTGGTGGTGGATCAAGTATCTATAGATCAAAATTAGTTTGAGATGTTAGAGATGACTCTGTTGGAGGAATTAAAGCTCTACTAACGAAAATTTGGGGCACTTTTAGAACTGAAAGCAGCTGGCCCAGCTACATTGGCTGAAGGAGAATCTGGTAATTACGGCACTGGTGCATTGAAGATAAGGTATTTTTGGCCAATAAGAATTTTAAAAACCACTCCAGCCGAGGAGTAGGAGAACTGAAGTTATACATTTCGGGATCTGATACAATTGGGGCTGAAGACTGTGCAGTACAGGGTCAACAAACAGACGCGAGAAGGATTTGGTGCGGGAGGTTATTAGGTATTTTTAGATCAGTGTTAGTTTTCATGCTGGAGATGGTGGTATTGTTTAAACATATCCTTATAGGAGGAGCTATTCTAGTGCTTTTGGGGCCGAAGATTGTGTAAGTGCCGGTCAGACACGCGAACATGAAAAAGATTTGGAATACTGCACAGGATGGGAGGAGAAATGTTAGTGTCAAATGCCTGAGTTGATGCGATTGAGAGAACAGAAGTTACTATTAGTGGCTGTCCAGATTGCGTTGTGTATCCGGGTGGTATAAGAGCCAAATGAAAGTCTGGTATAAGTAGCCAAACATATTTTCTTGCTCTGGATTTGGCGATGCTGACACAGGGGGCGTGTTGCGTGTTAGATATCGTTATATCAATATTAGATGTTAATGTTAAAGTAATGGTTTTTAAAAGGCTAGTAGTAATTATTAGTGTCTGCCCTGGTTGTGTTGAGTATCCGGAGTGAAAAGAGCAATGACAGATATAATTTCTTGTTGGGTATTTGGACATGCTGGCACAGAGAGCGGGGAAGGTATGCTAGGGACCAATATATGAAAATTAGTTTTTAATCAGGAATTGATGGTTTTTCTAGAACTGAAATTTCTAATTGAGCCTGTCCTGGTTGTCTCGAGATTGCGGAGAAGTAGTAGCATAGATCGACACACTTTCTATCAGGGCATTTGATAATGCTAGGGCGTAGATGGCGCGGAAGTTGTGTTAAGTATCGCTAGATCAATATTAGTTTCTAATGTTGGAGGTGATGATATTTGAGGCAGACGATTTACTAATGCTGGCGGTCCTGATGGTGCAGAGTTTGCCGGTGAAAAACGAGCATTAAACGACATATTTTGCTGCACCGGATTTGATCATGCTGGCGTAGATGACGCGGAATTTCAGTTACATATGGTTTGATCTATATTAGCATCTAATCTTGGAGGTGATGCTATTTGGGGCGAAGAATTTGTGTTGCTTATGGTTTGATTAGTATTAGGTTCTGTTGCTTTAGTTGAAGATATTTTTAAACCCAAATATACTTTTAGTGGCTGCCCTGGTTGTGATGTGTATCCGGCTGAAATAGGAGAATTGCCAAGCACATTTTCCTTCTGGGGATATGATAATGCTGGCGCAGATAGCGCGGAAGTTGAGTTTCGTATCGTTTGATCAATATTAGTTTCTAACTTTGGAGGCGATGATATTTGGGGCAGTGAATTTATTTTTACTGGCGGTCCAGGTTGTGTAGAGTTTGCGGGTGAAATAGGAGCATTGACCTGCTGGGAATTTGTTAATACTGGCATAGCTGGCGCAAAAGTTGTGTTACGTATGGTTTGATCAATATTAGTATCTAATCTTGGAGGTGATGCTATTTGGGGCAGAGAATTTACTTTTACTGGTGGTCCAGGTTGTATAGAGGTTGCGGGTGAAATAGGAGCATTGACCGACATATTTTCTTGCTGGCGATTTGATAATATTGGAGAAGGTGATGCGAAAGTGGTGTTGCTTATGGTTTGATTAGTATTAGGTTCTGTTGCTTTAGTTGAAGATATTTTTAAACCCAAATATACTTTTAGTGGCTGCCCTGGTTGTGATGTGTATCTGGCTGAAATAGGAGAATTGCCAAGCACATTTTCCTTCTGGGGATATGATAATGCTGGCGTAGATGGCGCGGAAGTTGTGTTTCGTATCGTTTGATCAATATTAGTTTCTAATCTTAGAGGCGATGATATTTGGGGCAGTGAATTTACTTTTACTGTCGGTCCGGGTTGTGTTACATATCCGGGTGGAGTAAGAGCATTTCCGGACACATTTTCTTGCTGGGTATTCTGTAATGCTGCCATAGGTTGCGCAGCAGTTGTGTTAGATTTCATTGGATAAATATTCGTCTGCAATTCTGGAGGAGATGGCATCCCAGAACCTGCAAATAATTTTGGTTTTTGTGCTGGACGTGTTGAGTATCCGCGTGAAATAAGAGTATTGTCAGACACATTTTCCTGCTCGGGATTTGATAATACTGGAACAGGTGGCGCGGAAGTTGTGTTAAGAATAGTTTGATTAATATCAGTTTCTATTGCTTTAACTGATGTTTTTTGTAAACCAAAATTTACTTTTGATGGCTGCACTGGATGTGTTGAGTATTCGGGTGAAATACGATTATTACTGGACACATTTTCCTGCTGGGATTTTTCTAATACTACTTTTGGCGGTTCTTTTGGTTGTGTTGGGTATCCAGGTGTACTAGACAAATTACCTTGTTGGAGTTTCGGTAATAGCGGCATAGGTGGTGCGCGTGGTGTGGTAGGTAACATTTGATCAGTATTGGTTTGTAATGCTGGAGTTAATGGTATTTTGGGTATAGAAGGTACCTCTGTTGGTTCTCCTGATAGTGTTGGGTGGTAACCGGGTGAAATAGGAACACTGGCAGGTACATAATTTTGATGTGAATTTCGTAATACTGGCATGGGTTTTATTAAAGGTGTTTTGGGTAACATTTGATAAATATTGGCTTGTAATGCTGGAGGTGATGCCATATGGGGGAAAGAAGTTACTGCTGGTGTTTCTCCCGCTTGTTGCGGGTACCTGGGTGAATTGCCAGAAAGATTACTTTGGTAGGGATTCGGTAATGGTGGCATAGGTGGTGTGCCAGGTATTATTTGATCAACACTAGTTTTCAATGCTGTTTGCGCAAAAGTAATTACATTTGGTGGTTCTCCTGGTTGCATGACGTATCCGGGTGTAATAGGAATATTGCCTGGTTCAGTTTCTTGGTGCGGGTTTGGTAATGCTTGCATAAGTTGGGCGGCTGGTGTGTTAGGTATCATTTGATTAACATTTCTTTTCAATAATGTATGCGGAACAGGAGTTACTTTTGGTGGTTCTGCTGGTTGTTTGACGTATCCGGGAGTACCAAGAGTATTGCCTGGTTCAGTTTGTTGGTGCGGGTTTGGTAATGCTGGCATAAGTTGGGGATCTGGTGTGTTAGGTATCATTTGATCAGTATTGGTTTGTAATGCTGGAGGTGATGGTATCTGGGGAATAGAAATTATTCCTGTTGCTTCTCCTGGTAGCGTAGGGTAACCGCGTGAAATAGGAGCGCTGGCAGATACATTTTTAGGATCTGAAACTAGTAATGCTGGCATGGGTTTTGGGGAAGGTGTGTTGAGAATCATTAGATCAATATTGTTTTCTAATGCTGGAAGCGATGATATTTTTGGTACAGAAGTTACTTCTGTTGGTTCCTCTGGTATTGTTCGGTAACCGAGTGAAATAGGAGCACTGGCAGACACATTTTTTGGGTCTGAAATTGGCATAAGTTTCGCGGAAGGTGTGTTCGGTACCATTTGGTTGATATTGTTTTCTAATGCTGGAGGTGATGGAATTTTTGGTACAAAAGTTACTTCGGTTGGTTCTCCTGGTTTTGTTGGGTAACCGTGTGAAAAAGGAGCACTGGCAGATACATGTTTAGGAGTTGAAACTGGCAATGCTGGCATGGGTTTCAGGGAAGGTGTGTTGGGTATCATTAGATCTGTATTGTTTTCCAATGCTGGAAGCGATGGTATTATTGGTACAAACGTTACTACTGTTGGCTCCCCTGGTACTGTCGGGTAACCTGGTAAAATAGGAGCATTGGCAAACACATTTTTTGGATGTGAAATTGGCAATGCTGGCATGGGTTTCTCGGAGGTTTTGATCGGTACCATTTGGTCAATATTGTTTTCTAATGCTGCAAGCGATGGTATTTCGGGTACAGCGGTTATTTCTGTTGGTTCTCCTGGTATTGTTGGGTAACCTAGTGAAATAGAAGCACTGGCAGACCCTTTTTTTGGATGTGAAATTGGCAATGCTGGCATGGGTTTCGCGGAAGGTGTGTTCGGTATCATTAGGTCAATATTGTTTTCTAATGCTGGAAGCGATGGTATTTTTGGTACAGAAGTGTTGGTACCAGTTTGAGTTGGTTCTCCTGGTACTGTTCGGTAACCAGGTGAAATAGGAGCACGGGCAGACTCATTTTTTGGATGTGAAACGTGCAATGCTGGCATGTGTTTTAGGGAAGTTGTGTTGGGTATCATTAGATCTGTATTGTTTTCTAATGCTGGAAGCGATGGTATTTTTGGTACAAAAGTTACTTCTGTTGGTTCCCCTGGTACTGTCGGGTAACCTGGTGAAATAGGAGAACTGGCAGGCACATTCTTTGGATGTGAAACTGGCAATGTTGGCGTGGGTTCCAGGGAAGGTGTATTGGGTATCATTAGATCAATATTGTTTTCTAATACTGGAAGCGATGGTATTTTTGGTAGCGAAGTGTTGGTACCAGTTTGTGTTGGTTCTCCTGGTACTGTTGGTTTACCGGCTGAAATAGGAGCACTGGTAGACACATTTTTTGGATGCGAAATTGGCAATGCTGGTATGGGTTTTGCCGAAGGTGTGTTCGGTATTAGGTCAATATTATTTTCTAATGCTGGAAGCGATGGTATTTTTGGTACAGAAGTTACTCCTGTTGGTTCTCCTGGTACTGTTGCGTAACCAGGTGAAATAGGAGCACTGGCAGTGACATTCTTTGGATGTGAAACTGGCAATGCTGGCATGGGTTTCAGGGAAGGTGTGTTCGGTATCATTAGGTCAATATTCTTTTCTAATGCTGAAAGCGATGGTATTTTTGGTACAAGGGTTATTTCTGTTGGTTCTCCTGGTACTGTTGGGTAACCTGGTGAAGTAGGAGCTCTGGCGGACACATTCTTTGCATGTGAAACTGGCAATGCTGGCATGGGTTTCAGGGAAGGTGTGTTCGGTACCATTAGGACAATATTGTTTTCTATTGCTGGAGGTGATGGTATTTGGGGTACAGGTGTTACTTTTGTTGGTTCTCCTAGATTAGTTGGGTAACTGGGTGAAATAGGAGCACTGGCAGGCACATTCTTTGGATGTGAAACTGGCAATGTTGGCGTGGGTTTCGGGGAAGGTGTATTGGGTATCATTAGATCAATATTGTTTTCTAATACTGGAAGCGAAGGTATTTTTGGTACCGAAGTGTTGGTACCAGTTTGTGTTGGTTCTGCTGGTACTGTTGGGTAACCAGGTGAAATTGGAGCACCGGCAGACACATTTTTTGAATGTGAAATTGGCAATGCTGGCATGGGTTTTGCGGAAGGTGTGTTCGGTATCATTAGATCAATATTGTTTTCTAATGCTGGAGGCGATGGTATTTTAGGTACAAGGGTTATTTCTGTTAGTCCTCCTGGTACTGTTGGGTAACCTGATGAAATAGGAGCACTGGCAGGCACATTTTGTGGATGTGAAACTGGCAATGCTGGCATGGGTTTCAGGGAAGGTGTGTTCGGTATCATTAGATCAATATTGTTCTCTAATACTGGAAGCGATGGTATTTTTGGTACCGAAGTGTTGGTATCAGTTTGTATTGGTTCTTCTGGTAATGTTGGGTTACCGTGTGAATTAGGAGCACTGGCAGACACATTTTTTGGATGTGAAATTGGCAATGCTGGCATGGGTTTCGCGGAATGTGTGTTCGGTATCATTAGGACAATATTGTTTTCTAATTCTGGAAGCGATGGTATTTTTGGTAGAAAAGTTACTTCTGTTGGTTCTCCTGGTACTGTTGGGTAACCAGATGAAATAGGAGCACTGGCAGAGACATTCTTTGGATGTGAAACTGGCAGTGCTGCCATGGGTTTCAGGGAAGGTGTGTTCGGTATCATTAGGTCAATGTTGTTTTGTAATGCTGGAAGTGTTGGTATTTGGGGTATAGAAGTTACTTCTGTTGGTTCCCCTGGTACTGTCGAATAACCTGGTGAAATAGGAGCACTTGCAGATACATTTTTTAGATGTGAAATTGGCAATGCTGGCATGGGTTTCGCGGAAGGTGTGTTCGGTATCATTTGGTCAATATTGTTTTGTAATGCTGGAGGTGATGGTGTTTGGGGTATAGGTGTTACTTTGGTTGGTTCTCCTAGTTTAGTTGGGTAACTGAGTGAAATAGGAGCACTGGCAGGCACATTTTTAGGACGTGAAACTGGCAATGTCGGCGTGGATTTCAGGGAAGGTGTATTCGGTATCATTAGATCAATATTGTTTTCTAATACTGGAATCGATGGTATTTTTGGTACAGAAGTGTTGGTACCAGTTTGTGTTTGTTCTCCTGGTACTATTGGGTAACCAGGTGAAATAATAGCACCCGTAGGTACATTTTTTGGATATGAAATTGGTAGTGCTGGCATGGGTTTCGCGGAAGGTGTGGTCGGTATCATTTGGTCAATATTGTTTTCTAATGCTGGAAGCGATGGTATGTGGGGTACAGGGGTTATTTCTGTTGGTTCTCCTGGCACTGTTGGGTAACCTGGTGAAATAGAAGCACTAGTAGACGCATTTTTTGGATGTGAAATTGGCAATGCTGGCATGGGTTTCGCGGAAGGTGTGTTCGGTATCATTAGGACAATATTGTTTTCTAATTCTGGAAGCGATGGTATTTTTGGTAGAAAAGTTACTTCTGTTGGTTCTCCTGGTACTGTTGGGTAACCAGATGAAATAGGAGCACTGGCAGAGACATTCTTTGGATGTGAAACTGTCAGTGCTGCCATGGGTTTCAGGGAAGGTGTGTTCGGTATCATTAGGTCAATGTTGTTTTGTAATGCCGGAAGTGTTGGTATTTGGGGTATAGAAGTTACTTCTGTTGGTTCCCCTGGTACTGTCGAATAACCTGGTGAAATAGGAGCACTTGCAGATACATTTTTTAGATGTGAAATTGGCAATGCTGGCATGGGTTTCGCGGAAGGTGTGTTCGGTATCATTTGGTCAATATTGTTTTGTAATGCTGGAGGTGATGGTGTTTGGGGTATAGGTGTTACTTTGGTTGGTTCTCCTAGTTTAGTTGGGTAACTGAGTGAAATAGGAGCACTGGCAGGCACATTTTTAGGACGTGAAACTGGCAATGTCGGCGTGGATTTCAGGGAAGGTGTATTCGGTATCATTAGATCAATATTGTTTTCTAATACTGGAATCGATGGTATTTTTGGTACAGAAGTGTTGGTACCAGTTTGTGTTTGTTCTCCTGGTACTATTGGGTAACCAGGTGAAATAATAGCACCCGTAGGTACATTTTTTGGATATGAAATTGGTAGTGCTGGCATGGGTTTCGCGGAAGGTGTGGTCGGTATCATTTGGTCAATATTGTTTTCTAATGCTGGAAGCGATGGTATTTGGGGTACAGGGGTTATTTCTATTGGTTCTCCTGGCACTGTTGGGTAACCTGGTGAAATAGAAGCACTAGTAGACGCATTTTTTGGATGTGAAATTGGCAATGCTGGCATGGGTTTCGCGGAAGGTGTGTTCGGTATCTTTAGGTTAATAGTGTTTTCTAATGCTGGAAGCGATGGTATTTTGGGTACAAGGGTTATTTCTGTTGGTTCTTGTGGTACTGTTGGGTAACCTGGTGAAATAGGAGCACTGGCAGGCACATTCTTTGGATGTGAAACTGGCAATGCCGGCGTGGGTTTCAAGGAAGTTGTGTTGGTTATCATTTGATTAATATTGTTTTCTAATGCTGGAGGCAATAGTTTTTGCCGATCAGTGGTTATTTCTGGTGGTTCTCCTGGTAATGTTGGGTAGCCGGGTGTATGGGCAGGCACATTATCTTGGTGAGGATTTGTTGGTAATGCTTGCACTGTGGGCATGCTAGGCGTGCTAGGTATCATTTGATTAGCATTAGTTCTTAATGCTTTTTGCGATGGTATTTGGAGAACAGAAGTTAGTCGTGATTGTTGTGCTAGTGTTGGTATGATTGGTGGACTATGAACATTTTCAGGCACAGTATTTTGCGTGTGATTTTGCAATTCTGGCATAGTGGGCGCCGGTGGTGTGTTAGGTATCGTAAAGACAGTATTTGCTTTTAAATCTGACGGTGATGGTATTGGTAAAAATGATGTTTCTTTTGACGCCTGGCCGGTTTGTGTTGAGTATCCGGGTGTGTGTGTGGCATTACCAGTCACGTTAACATCTTTTGGATTTGGTAATTCTGGCGTAGAGGGCACGGTTGGTATCGTTTTACCAATATTTGCTTTTAACGGTAGTTGTGATGATATTAGTGGATCTGAAGTTAAGTTGGTTTCGTTGGTGTTATAAGATGATTTTTGAGTATTTGTTATTTTTAGTGATACTTGCGGGGTATTTGATAATGTTGTTACTATAGGTAGGTTACGTTCGACTAATGTCTGTAAAAGTAAGTTAGTGTTCATTGTTGATGGTAATGGAAATGAATCTTTCGTAGATTGTATTTTAACTTTTGTTGTGGATTGTGGTGTATTAACTTGATGAGATACATGTAATTTTGTGTTACTATTTAATGATGGATATTTCTTTATTCTTGGATTAGAATCAGTCTTTTTATCAGGGAATAACATTATATCTACTTTTTCATTCACTTTAAATTGCCATGTACCTGATTTAATTGGTGTAGATGATGCAGTAGGCATAAAGGTTACTGTTTGACCTAATGCTGTAGATTTTAAGATATAAGGATAAATAGTTCCATCTTTAGATTCAGTTTCCGTTAAATGACGTAATGACTTAATGACTTGTTGGAAAGATTGTTTTTTTGGTTCTCGTCCGCTACTAAATTTGGGACTTGGATTTGGTTTAGACTTAGCTGTCAGGTCTTCTTGTGGTATATATTGTTCAGTTGAGTAAGACGTTGCTTGAGGAAGAGGATGTTCTTCTAAAGGATCTCGAGGTGCCATAATATTTTGTGCAAGAAATTCAGTTAAATTCGCAACTATTGTAGGAAATTTCGATACGCTAGTTCTAACGGTTTCAATAAGAGGTAACTCAACATCCACGCCTTTGAATTCTGGGTTTTCAGAATGGGTGGGGTCTTTTGAATCACTATTTAATAAGCCCAGCTTTGCTGGGAGATAAGTCAATTGAGGGTTTTGCGGCAAATCTGTACATAAATTAGTAGAATTTGAAGATTTAGGTACAATAACTTTATAATCCGACTGATCAATTTGCGTTAATTTTGGTAAATCTAAAAGTTTTGATGGTGAAGGAGGGTGATCAGTGTTATTTTCATAAATTTGTGAAAAATTTAGTGGAGCTAGAGGGAATTTTGGGAATTGAGAGACAACTTTAATATCAGCTGGGTTAGATTTAGATGGGTATCCAGGCGATATATCTGGTTCCATCTTAGTATTGTTTGATATTGTGCCAATTATATATGTCTGATTTTGTGGCCTACTGCCGCGTATCTCTGTAGTGGATTTGGAAGATAATTGCATAATTAGGTTAGGAATTCGCGTCACGTGTGGTTTAGAAGTCTCATCGACAACTATTTCACCTATTGCACCAACTTGTGATGCACTTGGTTGTGCAGAAGAAGTTGGCACAGTAGGGGCGGTTGGATGTGGAGATGTTAAAGATACTTCAGGATCTGGTTTGGATAATTTTGGCCATGACGCTTTAATTGTCATTATATCAGATGCGTTACCTTCTGGTTGAACTGTTGGGTATTGTATTGATTGTTGTATTATTGGATGTTTAATTTCTTGGTTTGGGATTTGAGTTTGACGGAAGGAGGCTGGTGATTTGTTGTTTGGTATATTGATTTTAGTATCAACTGAATTTGACGCCGGTACAGTCATATTGTAAAAAAAAAATGGAGAATAGATTATTGGAGGGTTTGGAGAAGTTGTAATCGCAGAACTTTCATTAACTTTTCGCTGGCAAACTGTACAAGTTGGCGAAACACCAGTAATTCCGGCTGTACTGTTCAATACAATCACCATATTATTATTTATATTTATTTGATTTATATTAGATTTAGAATGACTCAACATTTGTCCACCAAGGTTTGTCCTGTTTGGATTTTCAGATAATCTTAGACCAAGTTTCCGGGAATTCGATTTAAATTTCTTCAAAAATGCTTTACCAGGGTTTCTTCTAAGATTTACTCTTGAAGAAAGTAAATTTGTTGTCGAACTTTTATTATATTTACCTGTATCAATTTTTGGAGCTTTAAATTTTAGTTTATCATTCATTTTAGGTATTGTATTAAATGTACCGTTGTACTTCCTGTGCTCATCTTCTTCCTTGTGAGAGTACTTCGTAAACTTATTAACCTTGAGAGCATTTGAACTAATTGTTGAATCTTCTACATTGTTTTCTTTGCTAATTGTCATATCTTTTTCCCATTTACCAATTTGTTCGTTTTTACCAGTATGTGTAAAGTTATTATCATTTTTAGCAATATCATTATTTCTTGCAATATTGTTAACTTTAATCGGTGATACTTTCTGAAATCTTATGTGTTGATGTGTTAGAGTAACATCTTTGGGTCTTTCAAATATTCTTTGGTCTGTGGTGTTGCATGATTCATTATTACAATTGGAATCCTGTAACAGATCATTAATTTTTTATAATTATAACATTTTTTTATTGAAAATTTTATTTGATATATCATTGAAAATAGCCATCAAATTACTGAAATTGATTTTTCACCGCAAATCCATTTTTAATAGATTCTATGTACATATTTTTACTTTCTCTTACTCCTAGTAAGAGGAAGTATTGTAATCGTGTCAAATTTTCGTTATCGAGTTTTCACCTGAAATATCCGTTTTGAGGTCCCCTTAAGTGTCCCAAAAAGCGTTTTTTAGCAAATAGTCTATGTGTGTGTGAACAGCATAGCTCAGAAACGAAAAACCGTAGAAAGTTGAAAACTGATATTCCGTTTAGGTATCACCATGGGATCTGACAGTTCGTTATCTGTCAATATTCCTCAACCGGAAGTACAACTTTACAAGTTGGACTTTTTACTTTTTTGCAGTTTTCTCAAAAATGGCTTTGATGATTTTCTTTAATCTTTGAATATCAACCACACATACAAAGAGCTATAACTTTTATTTGTAACATTTCTCCGGGAAAATGCATTTAAGGGCACTTTTGATGGAGGGGTGGTGTTAGGTTTCCATCTAAAGTGCTATTTCAGCTTATTAGACAATTCTGTCATCTAAATAATGTTAATTAAAATTAAATATGTTGTTCAAGTTCCGAGTATGAAGATCGGATAACCGGAAGTGCGTTTAATTTACCACTTTACTTAATTATTTATTCATTTTTTTTTGCAATTTTCTCAAAAATGGCTCCGACGATTTTCTTGAAACTTCGTATATAAACTAAACATGCAAGGATCTACAACTTTTATTTAAAACATTTCTCTGG
>JAAEAF010009759.1:0-15384 GCA_011037195.1 Triatoma infestans
CCACTCTAGCGGAAAGAAACAGCCCCTCTCGCACAGAGAGGAGAGGTTCGGCCAGTGGATATATATATGAGAGAGAGACAGTCAAGGATCATTCTGTTCAATTCAGTCTTACACATCAGACATCATAATGTTGATTCACACTCCGTACATATCATTTAGCCACGTCAGTCTGTCAGTTCAGTTCAGTACTAAACTCTAAAGTGTAAAGTCCTTGGCAGTCAGTCATATATATACACATATCAATTACATATCTTAACCAACTTAAGGTGTTTATCATTCATCAAATCAAACAACCAAGCATCTCCTCACAACACCCTTAAAAAAGACAAGATGGGGAAGTTGATAAAATTGATGCGAGCAAAGATCTTTTCGCATACCCATAATTACAGATTATGATGATGCACCATAATCTGAATTTTCTATCTGATTTTTCATCAAAATTAATCTAACAGATTTACGAATCTAAATTTTCTTTCGCATGTTTGAAACCTGAAGCGATAGTGGTTATCGGTTTTTTTTCTTCATATAATTAGATGAAATAATAATGGACTGGATACAAGTATTACAATATCTTTGGATGCTTCAAGCAATAATGATATCACATAATTTCCGATTGTAAAATTCTAAATTCTTGCCTTATTCTGGTGTTGTTTTATTAAACATTTCATATTTTTGCCTGCTGAAACATTTGAATTACAAGTTATCCAAGGGTCAGGAGCGAGATTGTCTTATTATCTCTATGAAAGCTCTACAGAACTCATCAGAAGTGAGGATGGAAAAGAATCCCTCTTCCCGTCCCGATGTGGCAAAACGCAATTATGTTCAGCCTATTTTTAACCGACTTAATATCCGAAATCGCCGGAGCTTTTATATGATTATTTGTAGCTTGTGGTGGGAGCTTGGTGCTGAAAGTTGTAGCCTATTCAGTACAGATGGGCATGAAATAGGGGGTAATGCAAGTTGAGGGAAAAGCAGCGCTGAAGCGGTTACAGTTTATTAACGCTTGTTACAGTTAATTTCCTCAACAGTGTAGTCTTTATTCCATTATACTAGTCCATTCCCACTTACGAGCAGAATAGAATTTATTGATAAATAAATAAACTAATATTACGTTAATATGAATAAATGTGTACTTGGGTGTATACAGGGTATATAGAGACATCATTTTGTAACAAAGAGTCGCATGCGGTTGTTGAATCCTTTTGTGGCCGATCTGGGTGCATCATCACGGTGAAGTATTGGATTTATTCAAAAGAATTCGTTTGATTATCACGCGGGCACTGTAAAATAAGATCTCTAAACATTTTGAAGCTTATCACATTCCTTATGGGATTTAAATTATATATATATATATATGTAGATAATATTTTGATATTGTTTTCAGATGTCCAGTAGAGAATGCGGAGAGATGCGTGGTTGCCGTTTGTCTGGTAGCCGCGGCTCTGTCAAAGTCTCTGCAGGAGGCCAGCAAGCTGCATCGGTGCAACCACTGCAACAAGGGGCCGCACCTCGACCCACTAAACCTTGTTGTTTGTGCTGGTGTTGTTGCTGCACCTGTTCTTGGTAATTTTTTTTTTTTATCTGAATAATAAATTATTAAATAATAATATGTTATGAAAGATCGTTTAGTATAAAATAGTTTTTTTTACTGCAAACCATTTTAACTTGAAGTAGTGATAAAAATTTGGAAAGAAAACTATTGATAAATATCTCGCACGATTTTCCAAATAAATCTTTGCTATTGTCTGCTTTTATTTTGCAATTTATAAATGTACATACAATATACAATAAGTATGTGTGAGGTAGATATTACGACGTAATAAACCAAGGCGACATACTCATTAATTCATAGTCACACCGCCAGTATAATCTCAAGCCACTGGCGTTTAAGATGGCATTTGGATGGTAGGGAAATTAACCTGAAAGCGGTTGTACTAACGACGGGAAAAAGAGTATAGTTTAATTTATGATATAGGATCATATGAAGGCCTTGGGCAAAAAGGATTTGGTGAGAAATCTAGAGGGTTATGGAGTGTTAATATTAGAATTGGAAATTATCCTAAAGATTTTAGATCAGAGCGATCAATACTGAAAAATTTGGTGAGCATTTTGAACTTCATTCTTTGATACCTTATGCTTACATATGTTAGCGGGATGAGGATTGATGAAGTATGTTAAAATGAGAACACACACAAACTGACACTTTTATTCTCATTTTATATTTTAACAAATTCACTCTTTTTTTTTATCGGGGGGGGGGGGGCAACGCACTGCGACCTTGATCAGGTCTATTGTGCTATGCCCCCTGGGTGCCACAGGCCTGCCCATAGCACCCGAACGGATGCCCAGTTGAACATCCGTTCTACAATACCTCCATCAGGTTAAGATCCCTGAGGAATCCTAATACCCTGACGGGCTCTAGAGAGGGTATGTCCCCCTCCTCCACCTGGTAGCTGCCCAGGTTCCTAAACCTTCTCTGAGTGGCAGCCTCGCAGTCTGTTAGGAGATGTATTGGAGTTTCCTCCAACTCCCCACAGAATCTGCATGAGCTGTCACTTTCCAAGCCCAGCCTCACCAGGTGTCCTCTAAGTCGGCAATGCCCTGTGAGGGAACCCGTAAGTACGCGGAGCTCGTTCTTACTCAATCCAATGCAGGCCTCCGACCTCCGTTGGTTATAATTTCCCAAGCAGATCTTGGCCTGCCGCAACCCGGGGAGGGAGTACCAGAGTTGAGATCTCTTCGTCTCCTCCTCCTTCCTAAGTTCCTCTGACAGAAACTGGTCGCTAATCCCACAAAAAGGTTCCGGCCCCAGAAGTGGGGTCATAGCGCCTGTCTTGGCCAGGGCGTCGGCCATCTCATTCCCTTCAATGCCAACATGCCCCGGCACCCACCAGAGTGCAACTTTGTTCCTGCTGCCCAGATCGTTAAGTTTATCTAGGCATTCCCAAACCATTTTAGAGTTAATGACTGGTGCACCCAGAGCTCCAATGGCTGCTTGACTATCCGAAAGGATTACAATCTCCTGATTCCTTTATCCCCTATCGAGTTTTAAATTGAACACATCTTCCGATAGCGTATATCTCCGCCTGGAAGATGCTGGGAAATTTACGCATGGGTTCCGAGTGCTTGATCCTTGGACCAACCACCCCCGCCCCAGTCCCCTCGAGGGACTTCGACCCATTTAATGGCATGTTCCTTGATGCCCAACAGAGCGGATCCCTCGCTCCACTCACTCTTGGACCCTAGCTTCGACGAAAAATTTTTAGTGAAGCTGTATCTCTTACCCATACCGTCCCAAATTCACTTAGTAAAGAGTGAAAAATGTAAATTGAGGGTAGAATGACCGAGCGATGAGTGATGATGGTTGGTTGGTAGTGTCATGTAGAGTGGTGTAGCGTTGGCTGTTGTGAATCATTTGAAGAGTGATTTGGTTAGTTAGTAATTTTGTTTGTTTTAACGGTGACTTAACTACTGTGTCCTAGCTTGGTGAATCTTTTATATTTGATGTTGAGACTTGTTAATTCGTCAAAGTTGATCTCGTGACTGATTTGCACTTCAAAGTCTAATCTAACGACTGATGTGTACTCTTCTGATTTTCAGCTTTTTATCTCAATTCCTTCTAGTTCTTGGTGGGAGGCTAGAGACAGGTTTATTGGTGGGAGATTCGCTGTCCGAGCTGAAGCTCATTTGCCAATTCATTGTAGTGGGCGTGACAGGAAAGGTAAACAGATGGATAGACAAAATTCTATATTTATGCAAAATTACACGTTAAGCAGCTGATCGAACACAAAATTATAGAATACATAAGATTATAAAGAAACATAATTATAATTATTACTTTTTTTAAATAAATAAAATCATAATTAAACATAAAATAAAATGTAATTAATCATAAATTAAACATAAAATAGTTTGCGTCAAACTTATCATTTTTATTAAATTTTTAGTGCCTTCAATTTCTTTAATCAATGGAAACGACTTTTTTTTTAGAGAGAGAAAAGCATGACCACATGCCCCCCACCAAACCCCAGTTTAAATTAATTTTCTCGGAAAAAAAGCTTCAAACAAAAGTGATAGTTTCTATATTATTATTGAACCGGGTGCCTAGTTGCACGGGACCTATATGGCTTTTATCCCCCCCCGATACCCCGCAATTCAACCCCTTAAATAATCTCCCCCGGTAGCCTACCGGTCATCTACAATATCTCAAGATATCCTTCAACTCCAACTCACTCAGGCAATCCTACGAGAGTGGTACCTCCCAATACACGAAACCTAGTACCAGTGAAACAGGAACACTGACATAATAGTGATACAGTTTCCCTAACTCCATCATCACCAGTTCTGAACAAATGGGACTAGACGTCCTCCCTATGTTAAACAAGTGACTAGACACCCAAACGTGTCCATTCACTACCCCAACCAAAGTCCTCAGGCCTGTCCTACTAAGGGACAGGAGGTAATCCAAACTCCCTGCTTGATTCCTTTTATAAATCTTTTAACTTGGAGGCACTCCTGCATGTCCTCCCAGCATTTCTTCAAACTCTCATCTCCCAAAATCTAATCTGTTTGTCACGAAACGTCTTTGTGACGGCCAGGGCTGGTTCAGGACCACAAAATGGTAGTGATGATCCCTCCCTAGCCAACTGATCTGCCCTCTCATGGCCTCTATTCCCGCATGTCCGGGTATCCAATAGAGGCGCACCTTACCCCTAAGCCTTCTCCAACATTCTCCCACTAATTTCGAGCTCCACCATGGCTTGCTCAAAGCCTTCAGTGCGGCCTGATTATCGGAGAATATCCGCACCTCTTTAATCCCTCCCTGCCACTTCCCCACACGGCGGCAGCATTCAATAATGCCCACCACCTCGGACTGGAAAACAGTGGCCAAACCACCCAAGGCCACCGAACTCCCCCTGTCCAACTCCTGAACATGCTCCCGCTCCTGACAGGCCAGTTCCCTCCTGCCTAGAGCCATCCGAATAACAGCGGATAATGCCGTTATCCGCCACCGTTAACCTCGTAAGGTTATTATCCCCTGGACTACCAACACTAGTCTCGTAATCCTTCTCGAATCCCCATTTCTCGCTCATCTCATCGAGTTTAGATAGCAGAAATAATATAAGTATATGTGTTTAAATAAGTTCAAAAGGATTACTAGACAAATGTTCTAAACTGAGTCTATGGATTACACTAAAACTACAGAGTTCCTTTTCTGGCACCATACGGACTGTACAGGACAGCTAAATGTACTAACTTCAACCGACTACAGACACTCCAATACGAAAGCCTTGAATTAATGCTTCATTTTACGCCTCCTATCATACAGTCCACACCGACCAAAATATTCCATTTGCCTGTAATTTAACCCAATCCCGCTATCCAAAATTCCATATCAAGAACACTCCCTTTCAATCCGCATCTAAGATTCAGGTGTCGAAGGCCTCTTCATCATTTATTGCAAAACGTCTGACCCCCCTCCCCCCATTGGCTGCCAATCTGCCTTAACGGCTAACTTACGGCTACCAACACTGGATAATCATTGTTCACGTTTTGAGACACTAGGGCGTGAAATGTATATACTGTATAATATGTAAATATCTCTATATGTAGAATTAGAATTAGAATGACACAGGGGGGGGACACAAACCCAGGCACTGCAGCCTACCCGTTGAAGCTTCTTGTGCCAACCCTCTAATACCTAGTAGAGGAAGCCCCCCTCTTCATGAGGTCCAAAACCTTCCCCACCAGTCCTTCTTGGAGTACGATTTCCTCCGGTCTCAACGTGCCTAAGATCTCGTACCGCAATCTGCCGATCGCAACGCAATCAAACAACAGGTGAGAGGCCGTCTCTTCCTCCTCCTGACACAGTCTACACAAGGGCGCCGAATCAACCAATCCCACCTTGTGCCGATGTTTCTTGAACCTGCCGTACCCTGTAAACAGGCCCGTTATCAGACAGATTCTGATACCTGCTTAAACCCAGGGTCTCTCTGGTTCTTCTTCAACACAGCTCTGGCTTGACCATTTTGCCGTGTTTTGCTCCATTAATTAGCCTCAGTGACGATTATGTTCTCTTCGAGTCCATTCTCTCAGTGACGCCCTCGCCATACTTTTGACTATTCCCAGAACAGGTTCCGGCCTAATGAAAGGAGTATTCGCTCCATTCCTGGCCAGTTGGTAGGCTAGATCTCTATATGTATGCACTATATCATTTGTCATCATTTTATTGTTGTATTGACGGATGTAGTTGTAACATGATAACAAATAATAATAATCAATAAATAATCAATTATCAACACCCACTTGTTTTTGATGTTTGGTCTCACCGCATGACTCTTTTTCGAAGTCTCTCAAGAACTTCTCGGTAAAAATGTTGGTTTACCATTTGGCATTGAGGCACAAATTCTTTGTGAACGATTCCTTGGCTATCAAAAAAGCAAATCAGCATGCATTTGATTTTTGACTTGCTCATTCTTGCTTTTTTTGGCCTTGGAGAGGTTGAAGTGTGCCACTGCATGCTCTGACGCTTAGTTTCTGGGTCATACTCAAACACCCAAGACTCGTCTCCTGTAATTTACACGTTCCAAAAAATTGGGATCGTTTTCAATTGCTCGCAAAAAGTCAAGGCTCCTTTCCTTTCTAATGTCTTTTTGCTCTTGTGAAAGATTTTTTGGAACCATTTTTGCACAAATTTTTCTCATCCCCAATTCATTAGTCAAAATTTGATGAACGGTTGTGTGAGTCAAATTCAACACTTAGCCGTCCATTCGGACTGTCAAACGACGATCTGAACGCACGAGATAGCGGATTCTGCCAACATTTTCGTCGGTTCTTGAAGATGAAGGCCTTCCGCTCCGAGGCTCGTCTTCAATTGATTCCCTTCCTTCTGCAAACGACTTAAACCACCTAAAAACCTGTGCTCTCGACAAAACATTGTCTCCATAGACCTGGCACAGTTTTTCAAAGGTTTCCGTTGCACTGTGCCCAAGTCTGAAGCAAAACCTGATAGCACAACGTTGCTCGTAATTGATGTCACTCATTTTTAAAACGCACTGAAAAAACCTTGCTCACAAAAAAAGTCACTACGGACAGTGCAACAACTCTAGCATTTTCAAATTTGCACTGGACGTGTATCAGATGTTTACTTGCCCTACCACGCATGCGCCGCGTCTCCAGTGTTGCCAAATTGAACACTAGAAAATCAGTCTCATTACTTAATTTACACACCTCGTATAAGAAGTGTTTAGCTCAGTGATAGCGTGCTAGATTAGTAACGCAAAAATCTCGGGTTCGAGTCCCAGCAGTGTTGCCCATAGATTTTCTCTTCCTAGGAGCAGCTACAGCTCACTTTCCGTTAATGGGAAGGTTTTTTTCTTTAGCGAGAGAACAATAACCGGAGTGCGGCAGTGCACGGATGTGGCTTCGGCATCAATGATCATAGATGTTGACGCGCCTTAAATTAAAAAAAAAAGAAATATTTATAATGTAAAAAATTAGTATTAATTATCTACCCTGGCGACCCTGGGGGGCTGCAAGCCTCATGTGGCAGGGTTTATCGGAATCCAACTTTTTTGCCGAATTATATTTCAAATGCACACATGTATTTTTATAATATTCTTTGTAACTGGGTAATATCCTTATAAATAAATAAATTAGAATGATGTAAATTGCAGGAAGAGAAAGTCGCCTGAGTGTTTCTGTTATCCATTATTATCCATATGATTAATTAAAATCGGATGGCTATGAAAAAAACAAAAATAGAAAACGAAAAAAATAAACAAAATATTGATAGAAAAAATAAGAATACAGGTGGGCAGTTTGTAAAAGAATAGGTTGGAGTGCGGTTGATATGGATTAATAAATCTGTGTGATTTATTAAGAAATAAACTCGAACTATGTTTTGGCTAAATGTCTGTTAAAATAACTGTGTTTTTTGTACTTGTTGTAAATTATAGAATTTATAAACTACAGAGATTAAACTTTTCTGTATATGAATTGTCTAAAACTCTTAAGAATATCATGTTGCACTTTTAAATAAAATTATTTTTAATTTTTGTGATAACTTATTTTCAAATAAAATTAGTGGATAAATTAATTGTTATTTTAGGATTATTCCACCTCAACGTTTTAACTGGGTGTAAGCTTGAATATAAGTGTGACTGTATTTATAGTATGATCGTATTTATAGGCGTGAATGTATTTATTAGGATGAATGTTTGATCAGGATGAATGTATGTGGTATGAATGTATTAGTATGAATATACGTAAATAGTGTTTTTTTTTCTTCTCAGGATTAGGCCATCAATGAACTCTAGTACTCTACCTCCGTTTCTTTAATAAAGTAGTAATTTATGAAAGGCTATTCAATCTATAGATAATCTAATGTTACGTTCAATTAGTATAGTGTCATTGAGGATGATTATCAGGTGCGAAAGACCTTAGATGTTGTGCACCTTAAAAAAAAAAAAAAATTATTATTTTGTTTTAAAACATAATAATTGGGCGACTAGATGGTGAAGCATACTCAAGCTGCCAAAAACAAAACCAGTGAATGGAGGACATTAATGTAGGGAATTTGAAGGATATATCAGCATCAAGGTGTTTTAAGATGGACAGTTTCGACCCAATATTGTCTAATTTGAATACGTATCTAAACCGTATAGTAATTAATTTTACATTATATAAGGGACCAGAGAAATAGAAAGGGTTATCTTAATTAGCAGCATAGGAGAAGAAGGGTTTGAAACTTAATGTGATTTGTTTCATTTGAACCAGCATTCTCCAAAGAGCAAATAATAAGAAAAATTAGAATTACTTTCAATAATTAGTTTCAGACAACCCTGAATAAATACGCAGAACACAAACATGTTTAGTAGTTTCAGCAGTGGAAAGACCATCCAATATGTCAAGCATTGGACGGAACTGAACAAAATGACGCATTAATGCAAAATTCTAGAAAATTGGCTATCCCAAAAGCGCTTTGTACACAATTTATACAAGCACTGCGATCGTATTAAAAAAAGAGGACTAAATGAAACTGGAAATGTTAAAAAAGTGCAAATCTCACTGGAAATTACAGCAGAAACTTTGGAATTAAATAAATCAAGCACACAAGGATTTCAAACAAAGTGCAGAAGAATCATATGATATAAATAAAAACATACACAACAGATTCTCCCTGGAAATGTTGATATTAAACTTGATTCTGGGAGATTTCAAATATCATTCATTGGTGCTATCTTCTGAATCGAAATGTAATCACTTCAAACATTACCTGCCCCATAGTTGCTTCTTAACACCTATATAGCAATAGAGGAACTAATTACAAATCCCAATTTATTACTACAGTGAGATAAAGTCGTATGAGTTATTTCAAACAATTTTTTTAATTTCTCTTACTCCTAGTAAGAAGAGGAAGTATTGTAATCGTGTCAAATTTTCTATATCGAGTTTTCACCGGAAATATCCGTTTTGAGGTCCCCTGAGTCCAAAGAAGTGGTTTTTAGACAATGGTTTGCTATCGAAACTTGATGAGACGATCAAGAAATGGGGCTTTGAGAGGGATTATGAGATTAGTATTGGCAGTATAGGGATGATAACCTAACGAGGCCAAAGGAGGCGGGTAACGGCATTATTCGCTGCTATTCAGATGGCTCTAGGCAGGAGGGGACTGGCCTGTCAGGAGCGGGACCATGGCTGCAAGAGTTGGTTAGAGGGAGTTCGGTGGCCTTGGGTGGATTGGCCACTGTCTTCCAGTCCGAGGTGGTGGGCATTATTGAATGCTGCCACCTTGTGGGGGAGTGGCAAGGAGAGTTTAAGGAAGTGCGGATCTTCTCCGATAGTCAAGCCGCACTAAGGGCTTTGAGTAAGCCTTGGTGGAGTTCGAAATTAGTGGGAGAATGTAGGAGAAGGCTTAACGCTTTGGCTCGGAGGGGTAAGGTGCATCTCTATTGGATACCCGGACATGCGGGAATAGTGGGCAATGAGAGGGCGGATCGGCTGGCCAGGGAGGGATCATCATTACCATTTTGTGGTCCTGAACCAGCCCTGGCCGTTACAAAGACGTTTCGCGACAAACAGATTAGACTTTGGGAGACGAGAGCTTTGGAGAAATGCTGGGGGGACACGCAGGGGTGCCTCCAAGCTAAAAGATTTATAAAGGCAGGTAAGCAGAGAATTTCGGAGTATCTCCTGTCTCTTAGTAGGACGGGTTTGAGGACCTTGGTAGGAATAGTGACTGGACACACTTGGGTGTCCAGTCACTTGTTTAACATAGGGTGGACGTCGAGTTCCATTTGTCAGAACTGCGATGACGGAGTTAGGGAAACGGTGTATCACTACTTATGTCAGTGTCCCCGTTTGGCTGGAACTAAGTTTCGTATATTTGGGAGGACACCACTCTCGCAGGATTGCCTGGGCGAGTTGGAGTTTAGGGATATCTTGGGATATTGTAGATTAACCGGTAGGTTACCGGGGGAGATTAATTAAGGGTCATGGGGGTATCGGGGGGATAAGAGCCACATAAGCTTAGGTCCCGCGCCTTTGGGCACTCGACTGATAATAATAATAGACAATGGTTTTGTGTGTGTGTGTGTGTCAATATGTATGTTTTTTTGTTTTTTTCTCCTGACGAAAGTAACCCTAACGCCCGGGAGTTTATTTAGTACATGCTCCATAAATTATATTACATGTATATCTAGAACTTATTATTTGTAAATATATAAAACATTGTCATTATTGTTTAAATTCATTTGGAGGAAAATAACATAATACATATTTCTACAATATATAAACTAAATTACATCAACTGTTAACTGTGATAAATAGTTTTGAAAAGATAAAGTAGATAAAATAATTGTTACTAAAAATAATAATTAATTACAATAGTTGAAAATCAATATTTTTTAGAAATTTTATAAACTCTAATCTATAACTGGCCAAGATATCCCCTGTAAGATACAAAACTGCACCAATTCCGCTCTTTGTGGTTCAAATAGAGGACATTGTAGGAAAATGTGGCGCCAAGTTTGAGGTGGCTGATTATCGCAATGGCATGAGAGGTCAGCCATTATTTTAAATCTATGCAAGTAGTCTCGGTTCTTTCCATGGCCACTCAGAGCCTGAATAGTGTAGAAGTCTAGTTTATGAAGCGAACTTGTCCTTCGGCTAATTATATTGGGGAAAAACTCCTTGGTAGAATGCTCTTTCTCTGTATTAGCCCAGTCTCTTTGCCAGCTTGCATGACTCTCTTCAGCCAAAATGGACTTCAAATATGATCGAGGCACTTTGTTGTACGATTCTGCAAGGTGTAAATCCTTGCTTAGCCAAAGTAACTGCGGCCTCGTGACCCTCTCAACCAACATGCGATTTCACCCAGCAAAAGCTTACTTCTACCTTCTTCTCATCCTCCAAGCTGTAAACTAAGCTCCTGATTTGTTCAATTAAAGGTGAGTGTATCCTAAAGTTTTTGATGCTATCCAGCCCAATTCTGTTGTCGGTATAAATGGTTGGATCTTTACTGCATCATGGTTAGATTTTCCAATCTCAGAGCTCTTTATCCATTTGAGTGCCTCAACCAAAGCCAGTTGCTCAGCTTGATTATTAGAGCAACGACTATTGAGGCGAAATCGACCTTCAGCTATCACTGCTGTATATATGTGTATGTATGTATGTATGTATGTATGTATGTATGTATGTGAACAGCATAGCTCAAAAACGAGAAACTGTAGAAAGTTGAAACTTGATATTCCGTTTAGATCTGACCCATGGGATCTGACAATACGTTATCTGTCAAAATTCCTCAATCGGAAGTACCAGTTTACTACTTTTTTTTTTTTTTGACTTTTTTTTTTGTTGCAATTTTCTCAAAAATAGGGCTCCAACGATTTTCATGAAACTTGGTATATCAACTACACATACAAAGAGCTACAACTTTTAATTTAAAACATTTCTCCGGGAAAATTCATTTAAGTATATTCTTGGTGGGAGGGGTAGGATTTTCACGGCTTCCTCTAAAGTGCTATTTCAGTTTATTAGACCATTCTGTCATCTAAATAATGTTAATTAGAATTAAATATATTGTTGAAATTCCGAGTTTGAAAAAAAAAACGGGCTACCGGAAGTGTGTTTACTTTTTACCACTTTACTAAAAATGATTTTTTTTTTTTTTTTCACTTTTTCGGGATTTTCTCAAAAGAATATCAAGAACGATTTTTTGAAACTTCGTATATAAACTAAACATTCAAAGATCTATAACTTTTATTTAAAACTTTTCTCTGGGAAAATTCATTTAAGGGCACTTTTAGGGGAGGGGTGGGGTTATATTTTTCTCTAAAGTGCTTTCATAGTTGATTATACAATTCTATCATCTAAACAAAATTAATTAGAAATAAATAGATGGCCAAAAATTCCAAGTTTCAAGAAAATTAGTAAACCGGAAGTGTGTTTTTACTGAACAGTTTTCGACTAACTCCAATGAATTTCATTAAACTCATGTGGGTACGCTAAATTATAGAATTTGTCAATTTCAATTTTGAAAACTGGATTAAGAGAAAGTTGTGTGAGTGTTTCATATCAGATTTTTTTTTTTTTTATAATTTGTTGAATCAATGAACACAGGACCAACCGAATTGTTTGCACAGAATTAATTGTTAATAAAAAATTGTTTTTATTCAAGACCAGATAAAAGAGGCTGGGGTCTAGCTGAAGATAAAAGACGCTGGAGTCTAATTTACAAAAAACTTAGATAAATGACCATGAATAATTCGCACGTTAAAAAAAAAAAACCTCTTAAACAAAAGGGACCAAAGATTAATAAAAGAAAAATCAAAAGTGGAAAGGAAATACTTTAACAGGAAATACAACAGATTACCAAAATTTGATAATTAGATTACATTTAGGGACAATATTTTACAGGAAGTTGTAAACCTTTCTTCTAGATTTAATACGAAATGTAAGATTAACTGCAATTTCCTGTTACTACCTAAACTAGATTAAAACTCAAACTCAATCACAATATTATACAAGTTGAATAGTTCTCTAACTGTACCTTTTTACATCTAATTTTAGAAGTTCATCTCCTGACTCCCAGTTTATTATTAATCACAACTTTTTTCTTTTATATAGCATTCTTTTTTATTTTCTCTTACTCCCGTAAATTTTCTCTTATTGCGATTGTGTAAAAATCTTCGATATTTAGTTTTCTTCGGAAATACATTTTTTGAGGTCCCTTGAGTACGAAAAAAAACTGTTTTTTAGCGTATGGTCTATATATATATATATATATATATATGTGTGTGTGTGTGTGTGTGTGTTTGTGTGTGAGTATGAACAAATAACTCAAAATTAAAAAAAAAAAAATCTATAGCTTAAACTTGTATTTCGATAAAGTAATATCACACCACATCTTACACAAAAAAGTTTCTGGGAAAATCAATTACTCCTAGTAAGAGGAAGTATTGTAATTGTGTCAAAATTTCGATATCGAGTTTTCACCGGAAATATCGGTTTTGAGGTCCCCTGAGTTCAAAAAAAAAGTGGTTTTTAGTAAATGGTCTGTGTATGTGAACAGCGTAGCTCAAAAATGAAAAATCGTAGAAATTTGAAACTTGATATTCCCGTTTAGGTATCACCATGGCATCTGACAGTGGGTCATCTGTCAAAATTCCTCAGCCGGAAGTACCACTTTACTATTTTTTTTTTTTTACATTTTTGCGAATTTCTCAAAATTGGTTCCGACGATTTTCTTTAAACTTTATATATCAACTAAACATACATAGTGCTACAACTTTTATTTAAAACTGAATTAAATATGTTGTTGAAATTTCAAGTTTGAAAAAGATCGGATGACCGGAAGTGCGTTTTATTTACCACTTTACTCTTAATGATTTTTCCTCTTTTTTGGCGATTTTCTCAAAAATGGCTTCGACGATTTTCTTGAAACCTCTTATATAAACTAAACATACAAAGAGCTACAACTTTTATTTAAAACCTTTCTCTAGAAAAATTCATTTAATGGCACTTTTTTGGGAGGGAATGGGGTTATGTTTTTCTCTAAAGTGCTATCATAGTTGAGATTATATAATTCTATCATCCAAACAAAATTAATTACAAAAAAAATAGATTGGCTCAAATTCCGAGTTTCAAGCAAATTAGTTAACCGGAAATGCGCTTTTACTGAACAGTTTCTTTTTTTTTTTTTTTACAGTTTTTTGGTTCTGACGGAACAGTAGCGTTATGTTTTCCACAGAATAGGTTTTTTAAGAGTTTTCGAATTTTCTTGAAAACTGTTTCAACGATTTTTCTATAAATTTGAATGCTCACTGAATAGATAAATACATGATCACTTTTCTTTGACATACTCGTATATTTAAAAAAAAAAAAAAAATTAAATTATTTTTGACGTCTATAAGTTAGATTTAAATTGCACTAGCTTTGGTGGTTTTAACATAGTGCGGTCCACACAACTCGTACAGGCATAAAAAAGTTAAAACGCTGTCAATTTTCATTTTTAATGACCAGCCCAACTAAACATGTTAAAATACCCTAAGCACTAATTTTGTAAATTAAGAGGCATAATTATATATAAAAAAAAAAATCTGGTGTGAAACACTCACACAACTTTCTCTTTCTCCAGTTCTCGAAATTATAATTGACAAATTTTATAGTTTGTTTACCAAATTTAATGAAATTTGTTGAAAACTGAAAAAAACTGTTCATTAAAAACTTACTTACTTTATTAATTTTCTTGAAACTCAGAATTTAGGTCATCTATTTATTTCTAATTAATTTTGTTTGGATGATAGAATTGTATAATCAACCATGAAAGCACTTTAGAGAAAAATATAACCCCAAGCCCTCCCATAAAAGTGCCCTGAAATGAATTTTCCCAGAGAAATGTTTCAAATAAATGTTATAGATCTTTGTATATTTAGTTTATATACGATGTTTCAAGAAAATCGTCAGAGCCATTTTTGAGAAATTCGCGAAAAAGTGAAAAAAAAATCATTTAATAAAATGTTAAAATAAACGCACTTCTAGTTATCCGATTTTTTTCAAACTCGGAATTTCAACAACATATTCAATTCTAATTAACATTATTTAAGTGACAGAATTGTCTAATAAACTGAAATAACACTTTATATAGAAACCTAACCCCATCCCTCCCCCAAAAGTGCCCTAAAATGCATTTTTCTGGAGAAATATGTCAAATAAAAGTTGTAGCACTTTGTATGTGTAGTTGATATACCAAGTTTAAAGAAAATCGTCGGAACTATTTTTGAGAAAATCGCAAAAAAGTAAAAAATCCAACTTGTAAAGTGGTACTTCCGGTTGAGGAATTTTTACAGATAACGTACAGTCAGATCCCATGGGGACCTCTAA